>JARYGA010059423.1:0-37599 GCA_030545235.1 Helianthus tuberosus | reverse complement strand
TGAGCAATCGCACCCTCGTTATCACAAAAGATCTCTAGGGGGTCTTGAATGGTAGGGACCACCCCTAGGTCGACTATAAATTTCTTCAGCCATGCAGCTTCCTGAGCTGCCAATGAAGCGGCGATGTATTCTGATTCTGTAGTGGACAATGCTACCACGTCTTATTTTGAGCTCTTCCAAGAGATTGCTCCTCCATTTAAAATGAAGACATACCCCGATTGTGATCGAGAATCACTTCGATCGTTTTGGAAACTCGCGTCCGTGTAACCCTTTACAACAAGTTCCTCCTCACCAGATCCATATATTAAGAACATATCCTTAGTCCTCCTAAGATATTTCAATATGCTTTTAACAGCCATCCAATGACTGTTACCTGGATTCTGCTGGTATCTACTCGTCATGCTCAAGGCGCATGAAACGTCCGGTCTGGTGCATATCATTGCATACATGATGGATCCTATAGCTGATGCATATGGGATTCTTTTCATTTTCTCTTGCTCATGCTTTGAGCTTGGACATTGAGATGTATTCAATATTGTCCCCTTTTGAATAGGTACAAAACCTCTCTTAGAGTTCTCCATTTGGAACCTATTCAAGACTTTGTCAATGTATGCACTTTGGTTTAAACCTATCAAGCGCCTTGATCTATCCCTATAGACCTTTATTCCCAGAATGTAGGCGACTTCACCAAGATCCTTAATGGAAAAACAACTTCCAAGCCAAGCTTTTACACCTTCCATGGTTGGAATGTCATTCCCAAATAGTAGAATGTCATCGACATACAGTACTAAGAAAGTGATGACGCTCCCACTAGCTTTCTTGTACACACAAGCTTCATCACCGTTCTTGATGAATCCAAAATTCTTAATTTCTTCATCAAAACGGTGATTCCAACTTCTAGATGCGTGTTTCAATCCATATATTGATTTCTTTAACTTGCATACTTTGTTAGGATGTTTTGGATCGACAAAACCTTCAGGCTGAACCATATAGACATCTTCATCAAGATATCCATTAAGAAAAGCCGTTTTGACATCCAATTGCCAGATCTCATAGTCATAATATGCAGCTATGGCAAATAATATCCTGATTGACTTTAGCATCGCCACAGGCGAGAAGGTCTCATCATAATCAATCCCTTGAGTTTGAGTGAAACCTTTTGCTACAAGTCTTGCTTTGTAAGTATCCAAGTTACCATGCATATATGTTTTCTTCTTGAAAACCCACTTACTTCCAACTACTTTGGAGTTGAGTGGTGGCACAACCAATTCCCAAACTTGGTTGTCATACATGGATTGCATCTCTATGTTCATGGCTTCAAGCCATTTGTCACAATCGGATTTTGACATTGCATCATGGTATGTGGTTGGTTCATCTGAATCTACCACGTAGCATCCATCCATGAAAAATCCATATCTTTCAGGTGGATTACTAATTCTACCAGATCTGCGAACATTTTGTGTGTTTTGATCAACCTCTTGATCATTTTCAACAACTTCTTGTTGAGTGCTAGTATCAACCAAACGTTTATCATCTTGTGGTTCTTGATCCTCCTCAAGTTCCACTGTTCTATCACTAGTTCCTTCCATAAGGAACTTAGTTTCCAAGAACTTACCCTTTCGGGCAACAAATACCTTTTGCTCGGTTGGGTCGTAGAAATAATATCCTATATCATCTTTAGGATATCCTACAAAGATACACTTAGTGGATCGGACTTCCAACTTATTTGGGGTGTATTGCTTAACATAAGCTTCACAACCCCAAACCCTTAAGAATGTTAATGATGGAGGGTTTCCATGCCATATTTCAAAAGGTGTCTTTTCCACTTTCTTGGTTGGGGCCATATTTAGTATACGGACTGCGGAGAGCAAAGCGTAACCCCAAAACGATAGAGGTAATGTGCTTCTAGCCATCATAGATCGAACCATATCTAATAGAGTTCGATTTCTCCTTTCGGACACACCATTGTGTTGTTGTGTTCCAGGTGGAGTAAGTTGTGAGATAATTCCACAACTCCTAAGATGATCTTGAAAAGCACCACTAAGGTATTCACCTCCTCTATCGGTGCGAAGGACTTTGATTGTTTTCTTGAGTTAATTTTCTACTTCACTTTTGAAGTCTTTGAACATTTCAAATGCTTCATCCTTGTGTCTTAGTAAATACACATAACCATAACGACTATAGTCGTCGATAAAGGTAATGAAGTATCTTTCACCATTCCTAGTCATCGGCTTAAAAGGACCACATACATCTGAATGTATGATGCCTAGTAAGTCTTTTGCCCTTTCAAAAGTTCCACTAAAGGGTGTCTTGGTCATTTTTCCTTGTAAACAAGATTCGCATACATCAAATGAATTATCTTCATTTGTACTCAGAAGACCATTTCTCTGAAGTGTATGCAAGCGATTCTTGCTTATATGTCCAAGGCGACAATGCCAAAGATAGGAATCACTCAAATCTATTTTGAGTTTTTTGTTGGTTACTTGGTACATTGAGCTATCATATGATGTGTTATCATGATCTAATTCATAAATACCATTTAAAGACATAGCTTTAAAATAAAACACATCAATCATAGAAACATAAATGTCTTGGTTAACAAATTCAAAATTAAAACCACATTGTCTTAAAAGGGAAACTGAAATTATGTTCCTAGTTAAACTAGGAGCATACAAAACATTCTTCAAAATAACTTCCAAACCACTTGGAAGCTCTAAAACGTAGTATCCTTGAGCTTCGACATCAACCTTTGCTCCGTTGCCCATGAAGAGACTAGCGTCTCCCTTCTTGTAATGTCTATTTCTTTTGAACCCCTGCAACGAATTGCAAATATGAGTTCCACATCCGGTATCTAGTACCTATGTGTTAGAAGAAATAACATTAAGCTCAACATATATCATAAAGATAGTACCTGAGGTTTGCCCTGCATCCCTCTTGTTTTTCAACTCTTTGAGATAGGTCGGACAATTTCTCTTCCAATGTCCTATCTCACCACATTCAAAACATGGGTCATTCGTAGCAACCTTTTGCTTCTTCTCTTTCGGTTTGGCGGGTTCTGCTTTTGCTTTTCCTTTTCCCTTTCCCTTAACGTGTCCCTTTCTTTTAGCATAGTTTGCTTTAGAGTCGGGCTGGGGCCTCTTCTTGTTGCCTCCTTCAGTGATCGCTAGGACGGGTAAAGCCTTTTTGCCCATTCCTGCTTCGGCCGTTTTGAGCATTGCATGAAGCTCACCAATGCTCTTGTCCCATCCATTCATGTTGTAATTCATTACAAAGCTCTCAAATTTCTTTGTTAAAGAGTTGAGGATCAAATCCGTAGCCAACTCTTTAGAGACGGGACAATTTAGCCTTTCGAGGCGATCAATGTGGCTTTTCATCTTAAGGACATAAGATGATACCGATTGGGATTCCTCTATTCGACATGCATGAAGCGCTCGAACAGTTTCGAAGCGTTCTACCCTTGCTTGTTGTAGGAACATTTCCTTTAACTGGGTAATCATGTCGTATGCCCCATGGTGTTCAAAATCCTTTTGAATTTCGGGAATCATAGTTCCCAACATGAGGCATGAGGCTTGCATGGAGTCCTCGGTATACTTAACCCAATCGTTGTAGGCTTCCACATCTTCCACGTTAGGTTCATCGGGAATAGGATCGTCCAACACATAGGATATCTTCTCTTGCTTGAGGACGATTCTCAAGTTTCGAAACCAATCCATGAAGTTATTATGGTTGAGACGATCCTTTTCAAGGATGGTTCTTAGTGATAGGTTTCGGATGGTTTGGTTAATCAGGTTTGCATTGTTAGCGGCCATCTGCAAAATTTAACAAGTTCAATTTTAGTATTTTCGATATTAATATATTTTAATCATTAATACCCTTTTGTGTCTTAAAGACAATTAATAATTAAAATCTAGAATCCAACGTTACATTTAAATATTGGTTAGGTGACCTTTATCCCTCTATTTAAATTAACAAGGTAGTCAACGTTTGACAATTGCAACTCTTTGCAATTTCTAGCCATATGGGATCGATTAAACATCTTTATGTTTAGTTGGCATGTTTAATCCCATCAACACCTTTGTTCCCCATGCTTTGGTGACCCTAAGTTCATGGTTTCCAAATCAAGTCGTCCAACTTACACACACGTGTGAGTTTATTCACATAAGTGGTTAGGTGACCTTTATCCCACAAACATGGTAAATCCACCTCGAACATACAAGTTCCCTCAAATGTGGTTAGGTGACCTTTATCCCACAATAAGAGTTCCCAAGTGTTTCGAGTGTTGTATAAAAGGATGGTGTTTGACTTGTTTTATAAAAGGGTTTTTAATATTTCAAAATTCTAGTTTAGAAAATATCATGTACCATACATTTGCATGCATTCAAATCAATGGTACTTTAGTGAAAACAAAATTTTCAAGGTTCTTTTTAATAAAACCCATTTTATTATAAAATCATTAATTTTTAATAAAACCTTTATTAACCATTTTAATGATTTTGTCAAGAACCAATTTTACGCTTGTTGTTGATTATTAGTTTGTTAAGTCATGCATATCTACATATCATCTAAACAACAAAATAAACAACCAAACAATCACATCAATCATAACAATAGGTGCATAATCATAGCCAACTATTTTGACAACACTTGTTAGCCGAAACAAGTGTGTCAAAAGGTCCTTCCTAAAGGGTGAAAAATGACACAAGTAATGTGTCGATGAACTCCCACTTGATCCCGCATCCAAATGCTTCAAGTCTCCATCTTGTGTTGTGATTTTTCCACCTTCTTTGAGCTTCCAAAAGTCTTTTATTTTCAGCTCCAAACTCTTTTGGACTTCAAAAATGTGTTTTGGTTATCGGGTTAAAATCCCGTGGAGAACGATGAAGTTCTTTGGACCGAATATTATGGTCCAAACCAAAACCGCATTTTTGTGTGCATCTTCTTTTACAAAATATATCCTAATACATTTTTCTAGTAAAATGCACCTAATCTATTTATTTTACATACCAAATGAAAATAAATAAATTACATATCTTCTAATGGAAGAACAAAATAATAATTATTACAACCCATTGAAATAATAATAAAATGAATCACAACACAATCATTCAACACAAGGTCATGGCTAGGTCATATGCACCAAAATATATATCCACATATATATTTATATAAATTACAAGAAGCATAAAAAAAATGGTTCCCTTTAATGACCATTTTTGGCTATGTACTAAAAAACCGAAAAGGTAAGTTTTGTCCAAACAAACAAGTCATCCATATGAAATAATTTTTTCAAGATTCTCTTATGCATGTAAGAAAATAATCTTGAAAAACCAAGGGATAACCATATTAAAATTTTCGGCCATAGGGTTTTATTCAAACCCGAAATTTTTAATCTATTGAAGCATGCACTCATATAAGCGGCTCTAGATGCCATTGTTGGGATTTTAACATGTTTATCAAAGCAATTTCATCCATATGAAATATAAACGCAGCGGAATTAATATTTAAAACATGTTACTTTTAAGATATAAATTTCATTTATAAGCAAAATCCCAAAACCCGGATCCATATATGAAGATGCATACTATCAAACACAACCATAGGATGTTTAGAAAACTACCTTCTTGGAGTATAAGGATGATGAAACGGATGATGCTTCTTGAAATGGTTGTCCTCAAGAGTAGAAGACCTCAAGCTTGTATTCCAACAAACACCTTGAGATTAGCTAGGATTTTAACACCAAAGATCAAAAACCGAACACTTGAAAACACCCTCTTATGACCGATTTTAGAGAGCAAGAACACAAGTCTTCTATAGCTCATTTGGTCATCCAACTTATTTATAATCTAAGAGAGAATATTGCCACCACCAACTCCCAATCAAAATGCATGCAAGTATGACAACATGCATGTCATTCTATTGGACCAACCTACTTAGGGAAGACCACCCAATTAGGATCCATGCAAATGCATGAAATGTGAGTGGAACAAGATCATATCTTGGTAAGACAAAAGGGGGGGGGGGGTGGCGGCCCACTTATTTTATAAAAAAAAAATCAATTTCTTTTATAAATAATTCAAGTCTTGGTTTATATATTTATAACTTTTATAAATATAACACTACATAAATGCAAGACTTTATACAATCTTTTAAAATGTTATTTAACCCATTAAATAACAAAATAAAATATTCTCTCAAAATAAATTATCCATATAATTTATTGGTTTCTCAAGTGTAATTATTTAGAACACCAATTTCTAAATATTTTAAGCGTTAATATTTATTTGTTTGATCATATCACAAATAAATAATATAAGTGTTTGTCTAGCTTGTTATTGGGTATGACTCGACTTAGATCATAACGTACTAGCCACATCAATTTAATATGTGTCTTGGGCATACAGAGTCCAACAAAAGAAAATGATATGCTATTTAGCATGGACACCTCCATTTACAAAGGAGACTATGGCGAAATTTTTTGAAAATCCTAACACTTAGTAAATATTTTCTAGACAAGTGTTTACTAGTATATTTTAGACTATGTTTTTCAAACATAAAACTCGCCATAATTTTTGTAACGAAAATACAAAGTATCGGAGGTTGGGTTTGTACATGAAAATGGTTAAATATATATATTTAGAATACATATTGTTTTGAGGTAATATATTGAGAATATATTGGCATATTATTATTGGAATACTACACCGGGATACGACGCCAATACATGGCAAGTTACACGAACACAAGAATACGAAAATACATGTATGAGATACCCCCATCCTTGGGAAGGAAAATACGAAGTTAAAATACTTGAGAAGTAGGAATATGAAATATTGTTTAGCAATTAATCCAAACATTAACTAATGATTATAACTTGGAATGATTTTGGGAACACAAGAAACGTAACTCAAAAACCTTCATACTAAGCAAAGGCATGGCCCGTTCGTCTAATAGACGTTAGTACACTGTAGGTAGTCGTGTTGGCTGAGGAGACTTGGGTTACACATACTGAAGACGCAATACTGTGAGTTCATGTCCCCATTTTCTCTTAACTGTTTTCAGTTTTATACTTTGGGGGTGAAATACATGTTACAATAATTACAGACACTTTTATACATGGTATGGTTAGCTTAAGGAGGGTATACTACTTAGATCATGTGAGTGGGTAGGTGGAACTTAAGGCCATTAATCCTCGTTGTAGGACCGAGGGACATTAGTGATAGATCTATTCGGGTGTAGCGAGCCCCACTCCTGAGTCCGCTGAGTGGACCATGAGGTGACTAAGTGCCTGACGCCAAAATCTGCTAGGTTTGAGTCTTCCTGCATCACTTCACACATATCATTGGCTTTGCAACCCAATGGTGATCTCTTTTTCCTTAATTGCTACATACTAGGGATTTTAATACATACAAACACGTTACAAAGGTTTATACATACTCACTTACACATGAACTCACTCAACTTTTGTTGATGTTTTTCAAACTACATGTATTTCAGGGAACTAAACGGATCTGGCAGGCGTATGCATGTGTCTGCAAGCTGCGTGTTAAATAAAGGATGTCATTTAGGGTCGTAGAGTTTAAAAGATGTGTCCTCTTCCTGGACGGGATACATATTTCTAAACTCAGGATTATTTAGAGTCTTTTGTTGAGTCCATGGGAACTCATTTGAACATGTTATGGTTTGTAACTCATTTACGTAAATGTTTTCAAGACAATGGTATTGTGGTATTTTCTAAACTTTATTAATGGATGAAAATCTTTCGGTTTTATCATATAGCATTGTTATGATTGGTTGCTATGGTATTAAGAAGTCACACCAAATAAACCCACGCTTCCGCAAAAGTCAGGGTGTGACAGCTTGGTATCAGAGCTTCGATCGTAGCGAACTAGGATTCTTTCTCGAGTCTAGACTACGATCATTAGGGCTCTCACGAAAATGTTTTCACGACTTGTTTTTCATTGCATACACAAAACCTCCAGATCCAGGGAACAAACATTTTTACAAACAAAAGGCACACATACACATTTCAAAATTTATATTTATAATTCAGTCTTAGAGACTGAGGGAGGTTCAGTCTTAGAGACTGAGGGAGGTTCAGTCTTAGAGGCTGAGGGAGGATCAGCCTTAGAGGCTGGGGATAATTAGTCTTAGAGACTGGGAGGATTGGTCTTAGAGGCCAGGGAGTTGGTCTTAGAGACCAAAGAATTAGTCTTAGAGACTGGGAAATGGACTTAGAACCAGGGATTTAGTCTTAGAGACCAGGGATTTAGTCTTAGAGACCAGGGAGTTTAGTCTTAGAGACTGGGGAGTTCAGTCTTAGAGACTGGGGGAGTTCAGTCCTAGGGATTGGGGAGGTTTAGTCTGAGAGACTGGGTGTATTAGTCTGAGAGACTGGGTGATTAGTCTGAGAGACTGGGTGTATTAGTCTGAGAGACTGGGTGATTAGTCTGAGAGACTGGGTGTATTAGTCTGAGAGACTGGGTGATTAGTCTGAGGGACTGGGAGGTTTGTCTGGGAAGACTAGGACGAATATGTGGATACGTGATTACATTATGAAATGTCTTTGTTTGCAATACACAAAGTGTTAAAGATTACTGTGAATATGCATGTTATGACTATTATGTACCGGCACACACGTCACCTTCCTCTGGGAACGAATTGCCAGATGATGACGACCCTATGGCCACCGCCACAAATGAAGGGACCACACCTGATGAGACCATACCCGCGCCGGAGATATTTACGTCTGACACTGAAAGTAACCCTGACATGCTGACCAAGGACGAGGACGACTTCCAACCGTCCGCGCTGCCAGACTTTGGCGATGAATTACCCTTACCGATGGCTTCCTTGACGAGAATCTTTCTGTCATTCTTTTTCTGGTCCACGACCATCTTATCATTTGGACACTCCGATGGCGAGCACATCATGGCTCCGATCCTCGACGCCGTACCTCTCGTGGTTATTTTCCCCAAGAATCCGCCTTTTTGACGAATGTTTGATGGCGACATTAATCTGCTTGTTGATGATCCTCTTGTTGACGCCCAGGACGATGGGAAATTGGATGAGAACATTGTTACTAATTGCACATTTTGAGATCCCTGTCGTCAAGCTACCCTCTGATTCTAGTATACAATCGATTTCAGGCTCCTTTGAGTCTGCGACATTTACAGCCATATAGACGGCCGGATTACATCTCTCTACTACTGACACAAACAACGACGCCGTTATGACCGTTGCCCTAACACCCGCTCAAGGCACCACACCGTTACACGACCCAGAGCCTGCTGAGGTGATGTCGTGGTCACAATCAAATTTAATCCAAATACAACTAATTAGCTAGCGGTAAGTGGGTATCGAACACAGGGAGTTTGTGGAAAATGTGTTATTTGCTAGAGTATCTAACTTTGACTAAATTTAAACTAATTGCAAATAAAGTAGATTTCAAGATTTGATTTTAAAACTAAGATTACTAATGTAATTGCAAAAATGTAAGTTTGGTTTGTAAACAATTTAGAGACAAATGACTATCTTAAGTTTCCGGTTTGCTTCGACATTCATGCTAACATTCAACTAGAAAGAATCACATAGACATGATTCATGTATGATTACTTGTTGTGATGAAAGGGAACTAAGTACTCGGATTCCTAGAACGCGAGGTTGTTACCCGATGACCAATTAATCAATAGCCAATCCTAATTCTACCTATGATATCTCGATTGCCAACGGCACCAAGAACGTATAGTTTCAAACAAGATTAGCATACTAATTAACAATTTACAAACAAGAAATCACACACCATAACAAACAAATCATAAAGACGAGTTCATTATTCTAGAAATATGAAATCAAAGCACAAAGTCTTACACAAACCTTCAACCCAAGATAGTCATCAAAAGTTTAGCCACACATGGCTTTGACAATCATCTTCACAATTAATTCAATGTTCATATGGATTAAAAACACTAACAAGATGTTTAGAAATTGTTTTCAAAACCCCAAGAACACCCAAAATTCGTCTCTAAAGTGTTAACCGAATGACAATGATAAGTCACAATAAAACCCCTTGAAAATGGCATTTAATGAAGGAGTTACATGTTTGAGTTCAGTCGGAGCCGTAACCTACGGCCCTCCGCCGTAGGTTACGACGGTCAGCATAGTCATATAAGTCAACAGGGAGCCGTAACCTACGGCCACCTGCCGTAGGTTACGGCGAGTAATGAATCATACGGCCGGGAGCTCCTGTCTTACGGCTGGACTTTTTGGCATTTGGTGGGAGCCGTAACCTACGGCAGGGAGCCGTAGGTTACGGTGCTGAGTGGCTTTCTTCTCCTTGTTTCTTCATCAATTTGCCATTTCCTCACTTCTCGATTTCGCCAACTTCCGCCATCCTGCTAATCTTTCTAAATCCCTCATCTTAAGTACTTTAACACCTGCATCATCAAACATAGAGTGGTTACCAAGTTCAAGCAATTAACCGAATAAAGCATGGAATGTGCATATATTTAGACCTTTTAAGGGTTGTCCTACGGACCACCCGTCACATCCCCACACTTACCCGTTGCTTGTCCCAAGCAACCCATTCAAAACTATTCACAACCATAGCGATCAATTATGCAAACCAAGCTAAAATGTGTCGTCCTTTTACTAACTTTCAATCGTACCACAAGACACACCCCTCGCAAAAATCTCTCGGTGACAAGAATTGTTAGCATAATGCTACCACTCAATGCATGTGTGTGTGTGTGCGACAATAAGCTTGTATAAAAAAATCAAGTTTCCTCCTAACAAGTATCTAGCATGCTTTTGAATCAAAGGAACTTACAGGTTGTAACGGGGCTAGGTGTAAAGGTAGGAAAATAGTGGAATACATACGAAAGAGCTAATTGATTTGACCCGGTTTTTTTTATTTTTACTACTATGAAGCAAACACCAAATATATACAAAACTTCTTGACATTCTCAACTCTATTGCAACTAAATACTTCTTTTTGTATTTTTCATATTTTTCTCATTTTTTTTTAATATAAGCATAAAACATAAAAGTTCAACAATATTTACACAAACATCAACACTACATACTAAATTTCCTAAACCGGGTCATCTCAAAAGGTAAAATTTTTGTAGGAAGTAGGCTCGGGTCACAATCGAATGGTCTAAGGCTCAACATGGCTTTCTAAGGACCAAACCCCCACCCCTCACAATACCAAGCTCATATATGTAAAGTATGAGGTCCACCCCACCAATCCCGCACTCTCACACATCTAGACGAGGCTTCCTAAAAGTCCCCCTATCATTTTCAAAAGCATGCTAATTCTAGGATTTAACAAGTATTCACACACAAGTTCTATTAACACACAACACACACCGCCACTCAAACAATGAAATATCAATAACAATCATGTGTGGCTCAAATCCTCACCAAGAAAAGACTAGGAATGGGTGTCGGTGTGTCAAATGGCACAATATCAAGTTTTCAAATTTTAACAATTTTCGCTTGGATTTACAAAATTTTTAAAACTCTCAAAAATTCCCCCCATCCCCACACTTGGGATACATTGTCCCAATGTATGGCTTTGAGGGAAAGATCGCTTTTAACCAACAATATAAGCCTTTGCTTATACTCTCAAACCCCAAGTTTCTTTTTGTAGTTTTTTTATTTTTTATTATTATAGACACCACCAACTTTCACAACCCAACAACATATCAACATCAAACACCACCCTACCTCCCAACCATAACATAAACAAACTACATAAAAATATACAAAAATGTACAAAGGAGCAAGATACAACCTGGCTAGTAGTACTTCGGCTGTGGAGGCCCGAAGATGGATGTCATCATATCAGTCCACTCACCAAAGCCAAATGCTCCACCGCTACTGCTGCTTCCTTGATCACCACTTGGATTCGCCTGCTTGTAACTCATAGCATGTGGATCCACCCACTGAGAGTGATGCAATGGTGGGGTGGGGTATGACACACTACCATCATTTGGTGGCAATGTGGTATAGTCCACAACAGGCGGATCTGCTTCAATTGGTTGGTCCGCATGCCACTGATCATGCATGCGTCTCTGGCGATCATCTAAGTAGCGGTTGTTCACTTCTTCTTCATGAGCATACATATGAGCACGGTTCCATTGCTCACTCCTATCATAACTCTTCTTCAAAGCCCTCTCCATACTCGCCCCCATGAAAGTTTGTTGATCAAAAAGCATCTGGTTTGGTTCACTCCATTCTCCGAACGTGGGTGGCCGCCTTTGTTCAATGATTTGGCCCATATTCCCCGAATGGGCCCAATAAGGATCATAAGCTTGCTGTGCATAATCAAATGCACCCCCCCATAACCAGCTTGCACACCGGCCCCCTGAACTTGAGCATCAACCATGAAGGCATCTTCACGGTAATCATCATCTCCACTTACCTCTTCATCGGTTGTTTCGGGCTCATCAGCCTCACCCGGTCGTAACGGCCTCGCATCCACCTTCAACGCTCTCCACCTTCTCCCATCTGTTTTCAGTTTATGATACCTCTCCGTTTCCGTGTAAATCCAACCTGGCCCAAGATTCTTAAGGTCGAATGGTCTAAACCTCTTGTAAGAACCTTTTTCATCACCTTTAATCGCCCCATATTTTTTTAACAACGCCGTAATCAACCGGCAATGAGGTATAATCTTTCTTTCTCCACTAATTTTGCTCAACCAGATGTTATTCAACACGAGAAAACGGAAAGGGACCTTAGGAGATCCAAGCATCATCATATATAAAATCGGTACTTCCTGATGCCGCACTTCCATTTTGTCACCCCGCCTTGGAACCACATTATATATGCACAATGTCAACAACAATTTTGCTTCCATTCTCAAATTGCTCCTATATAACTTCCCATGTGTTGTGCCCGGAAGGAAGAGGTAGTCAAGCATATTTTGCCATTGCGGATGCTTGTTGGGCTCGTGATAGAGATCTTTGAGACTCGGGTGAATGTACTCAGTTGCGGGTCTGTCGTCAAACTTTGCTATTTTGCGCAAAGAGTCATAAGACATTTCTACTTTCACCCCGTTACACTGTCCAACGAGCCTCATCTTGCTTGGGGTCTTAAACGGGGGACATTCAAGTGAAGCCACCCATTCTTGAATCTTCTTGTTGTACATCTTCTTCACTTCCCCGTCATAACACTTCAAGGCTGCACCCCAACCCAACTCCTTGAACTTTTCCGTGATCCCAAATGGCCCGAAATCAACCTCTTTGATCTCCTTCTCACAAATAAATGCTTCACCCCTTTGTTTCAGCTTGTTCATTTGTTCATGGAATAGATCCTCTCTCCATTCTGTGGGTTGGTCTAGCAATGAACCGGATGTCCAATCCGGCTTCGGACCCCTTGGAGGCGCATCCTCCTCCGAGTCCGGGTCACCAACCCGGGTCAATCTCCTCCTTTTTTGTTGTGCATCATCCCCTTGAGGCGCATTAGAAGAACTTGCAATTCCTTTCCCCTTTTTCGTCACCATGCCTACACACATTCAAAAACCACACAAACAATTTCAAGTTAGTTTAACTTCCCAATCTTCCCCACACTTGCTTTATGTTATGGGTATAAATGTGCAAAAACCAAAATTTAATTCTTTCAAACAAAATTTCAGCATGATGTCCCTTATAATTCAGAATTTTTCCAAAACATTTTCACTAGACATCAACACATTCATACCCAAACATTCAATGGCTCACAAATTCCTACATCTATCATGTACAAGCAAGTGTGTGTAAGCAAAAACAAAGATGGAAACTTACAAACCTCAGTGTACATAAAAGAGTAACAAGAAATTGCATACCTTAGTGTTGTAGAAGATGAGAATCACAAGAACTTGAAGTTCACACAAAAACCCACAAAAGCCCCAAAATTTTCGGCACCCTTATGTGCAAATCCGACCCAAAAACAAAGGATTCTTCGAGATATGAGTATAAAACTAGAATCCTTGTGAAATTTTACCCAAAATAGACCCAAAAATCACTGAAATCGGGCTAGTTATAAGGAAGTTATGAAGGTTTGAAAGTTATGGGACCTAGGGTTCTTAATGAAAGAAGATGGAGAAGATGAATGTGTGGATAGGGAATAGCAAGAATCAATATGTGTGGTGGGGGAAAAATTGTTTTATTAAAAGGTTTTATTATTATTATTAATAATATTTTCGGTTTGTTTATTATTATATTTTTAATTTTTTTATATATATACGCCGACAGGAAGAGAACCAAAGTTTTTACTCCGAGCCGTAACCTACAGCTCCCTGCCGTAGGCTACGGCTAGACCTGGGCAAAAATGGTTACCGTAAAACAGGGGCTTTCAGCCGTAAAGAAATCTTCGGATGATGGGTGCCGTAAGCTACGGCCCCCCCACCGTAGCTTACAGCGGTAACTGGGCACCTATGGGGGGCCAAAACTCTTACTTGAAAATTTTTTATTTTTTTTTATTTTTTTAACTTTACTTTTTTCTTTAATAATTTTTTATTTTTTATGTGTTTAAATACTCTACGAAAACATGGAAATAATTACCCTACCCCCCGTTAAAAACCCGTGTTGTCCTCAACACTATATTCGGGAAATCCGTAAAAATTTCCCCACACTTGTTTCGAACACCGGTTTAAACGGAACTTATTCAAACCAAAATAAACTAAACTAAATATTTACAAACACCAAACCTGGGCCTCTTTCACGTTTCTTCGTCATCCACTGGGCGTAAGATGTACCCCACTTTGTCGAGCTCGAGATTGTTGATATCGTTACCTTCCAAGTACGGTTTGAGCCGATGCCCGTTCACCGTTTGTTGCTTATTTGTTTGTTCGTCTTGAATGTCAATATCACCAAATCTTCCCACTCTTCGGACAACGTAAGGACCCATCCACTTGCTTTTGAGTTTCCCCGCGAACATCTTCAATCTTGAATTGTACAACCACATTTTTTGACCCACTTCAAATATCTTTTTCATTATCTTCGCATCATGAACTTTCTTCAGTTTGTCTTTGTATGCGGATGCACATTCATAGGCTTGATCCCTTATTTCCTCAATCTCATTCAATTGTAGCTTTCTCGCCCGACCCGCTTCGTCATAGTTTGCATTCACCGTTTTAATCGCCCAATATGCTCGATGTGCTAACTCCATAGGCAAATGGCATCCTTTTCCATACACCATTCGATAAGGAGTGGTATCAAGTGGAGTTTTGTAGGCCGTTCGATAAGCCCACAACGCATCATCAAGCTTGCTTGACCAATCTTTCCGATCCGTTCTCACCGTCTTCATTAAAATCTCTTTAATTTGTCGGTTGGAAACTTCAACTTGACCACTCGTTTGCGGGTGGTACGGTGTAGCAACACGATGATTCACATTGTATCTCTTTAACAACTTCCCGAAATTGAAAATTTTGAAATGTGAACCACCATCGTTTATTATCACCCGAGGCACACCGAATCGAGCAAAAATATTGGATTGCACAAACTTACATACAACAGAGTGATCGTTAGTCCTCGTCGCGATAGCTTCAATCCATTTCGAAACATAGTCAACCGCAACCAATATGTATAAAAACCCATTTGAATTAGGGAAAGGACCCATGAAGTCTATTCCCCAAACATCAAATACCTCCACTACCAAAATCGGTTGTAACGGCATTTCATCCTGTTTCGAAATACTTCCCACTCGTTGACAATTGATGCAATTTCGGGCATACTCGCAGGAATCCTTGAAAATCGTGGGCCAATAAAACCCACTCGATAACACCCGATAACCCGTCTTGTTCCCACTAAAATGGCCTCCACATGCCGATGAATGAGCATGTGTCAAAATCTCTAAAACTTCAGTTTCGGGAACACATCTTCGTATCATTTGATCGGGTCCGATTTTGAACAAGTCCGGTTCATCCCATATATATTGCTTCACTTGACTAAGAAATTGTTGTCGTCTCTTCTTCGTCCAATGATTCGGGATTGCACCCTTGGCCAAATAATTCACATAATGGGCATACCAAGGTGCAACGAAAGTAGAAACGGCTAGCAATTGTTCATCGGGAAACCGTTCATTAATCTCGCTCGGGTCATCAACACCTTCCAACGGAATTCGAGACAAATGATCCGCAACAACATTTTCACACCCCTTTTTGTCCCGGATCTCTAAGTCGAACTCTTGTAACAGAAGCACCCAACGAATCAACCGGGGCTTTGCATCCTTCTTTTCCATTAAGTATCGAACCGCACTATGATCCGAATACACGATCACCTTGCTTCCCCAAATGTAAGCTCTAAACTTGTCTAAGGCATACACCACCGCTAATAATTCTTTCTCGGTTGTGGTGTAATTCAGTTGCGCCTCGGACAAAGTTTTACTTGCATAATAGATTACCACCGGCTTCTTATCAACTCTTTGACCCAAAACCGCTCCAATGGTCGTATCGCTAGCATCACACATAAACTCAAATGGCTTTGACCAATCCGGTGGTTGCAAAATAGGAGCCTTCACCAACTGTTCCTTCAACACATGAAACGCTTGTAAACATTCGTCAGTAAAATCAAAGGGAACATCTTTCAATAATAAATTACATAAAGGTTTTGTAATTACACTAAAACCTTTAATAAACCTTCTATAAAACCCAGCATGTCCCAAAAATGATCTCACCCCCTTAACATTCTTTGGTGGGGGTAGAGATGAAATTACCCGAATTTTTGCTTTATCTACCTCCATTCCCCGGTCCGAAATCACATGCCCCAACACAATACCCTCTTGAACCATAAAATGGCTCTTTTCCGAACTTAGGACCAAGTTTGTCTCCACACACCTTTTCAAAACTTTTTCTAACTCATCAAGACAAGAGTCAAAACTTGGCCCAAAAATGGAAAAATCATCCATAAACACTTCAAGAGACTCCCCAACCATGTCCGAAAATATACTCATCATACATCTTTGGAACGTGGCGGGGGCGTTACATAGTCCAAATGGCATTCGCCGAAAAGCAAATGTACCATATGGACATGTAAACGTGGTTTTGTGTTGGTCGTCCGGGTGAATAGCAATTTGGTTATATCCCGAGTACCCATCCAAAAAACAATAATATTTTTGACCGGAAAGTTTTTCAATGATTTGGTCAATAAAGGGTAACGGGAAATGGTCTTTGGAGGTAGCGGCGTTTAATTTTCTATAATCGATACAAACTCGCCACCCGGTTACCGGGCGGGTGGCAATTTGCTCACCTTGCTCATCTTTTATTACCTGAATGCCCGACTTTTTAGGCACTACCTGAGTCGGACTTACCCACGCACTGTCCGAAATGGGGTATATGATCCCCGCATCCAACCACTTGATAACCTCCTTCTTGACCACTTCTCTCAGATTCGGGTTCAACCTTCTTTGTGTTTCACGGGTCGGCTTTGCATCCTCACTTGTAATAATTTTATGCATTACAATGGAAGGACTAATACCCTTCAAATCAGCTAACGTCCACCCAATTGCCGCCTTGTGAGCCTTCAACACCCGTATCAAATCCTCTTCTTGAGCTACCTCCAAATTAGAAGCAATGATCACCGGTAAGGTGTCATTCTCTCCCAAAAATACATACTTCAAATGCCTCGGTAACTCTTTCAATTCAACGCTTGGTGGACATTCCAAGGAAGGCTTTGTACCCGAATCAATTCCCACCGGTAAAGTGTCTGTTTGGTGGGTCCATTGTGACAACTGGCACAAACCGGTAATTTCCGTACATTTTAATTATTATTTAATGACTGCAATTATGTGCTAAATTTTCAGAAATGTCTGAACACATGACTAAACAAGTGAATTCATGCACGTTGCATACTACAAAATATTGCTTTATGCATAACCGAGAGTGTTGCATCAAAAATAATAGTAAACTCACCGGTAAAACACACTGTGTCGACTGAACTGCAGAAAGCAGCCAGACAATAAAATTGGAGCCTAGGTGTAGGTCTGACAACAAGAATGCATTAAAACCCAAGAGTACATACAAGGGTTAATATATATACATTGCGAAAGCAAAAATAAGCACTAAAAAGCACCCGAAACGCACTTTAAGTGCAGAATTTATATAATTCAGCAATAATTCAGCATTTAAACATATGAATATTTTGCAGAAATGTCGTTTTATTATCCAGAATATTTCCCTAAGTGTTGGGAATTGAAAGAGTACAAGAAAGGTACTTAAAAGACACTAAAAAGTGTAATTTAGCACTTTAACGAATCGGTATCTAACCGAACAACCGGACAATACCCGGAACACCAAAATAATGCTAGAAGCATTGTTTTTATTTTTCTAAGCTAGTTAGGGTCCCCGAAACACCCTAACACACTATATATTATATAACACACCATAAACCATTAATTAACACTCACTTGTAACTAGATCTTGTAACTAAGAGTTGAAATCAAACTAGAAACCCCCCCCCCCCCTAAGTGGAAGGTTACCATGGGGGCTCCACACTTTGATTTTGTTTGAATATTATATTTGATATGCTAGGATGATATTGGACATATTAACCACTATGTAAACATATGTTGGAGTTAAGTTTATAAAAACCAAAAGTCCTAAACACTTAGCATCCTCCATCATCATTCAAGACCCACAAAATCACCTCCATCTCCTTCAAAGGCTACGGCCCAAACACCCTCCACCCACATCTTCATTTCAAGCTTCATTCCATTCATTCTCTTGGTATACAATGGTGTAAGAAGCAAAGTTAGGAAGCGTGGAAGCAACGGAACTTGAAGGACCTTCACCATCTTCTTTTATCCACCACTTTTGCACTTTTGAACTTCCCTAGCCTTGTGCTAGTAGTAAGTGCTTCAAATCCTCATCTTGTTCATGTTTTTGGTGGTTAATAGTAGATGTAATGGTTAAAACTCAAGAACACACAAGATCAAAACTAAAAGTCTTGAAAGAAAGATAAACTAGTTGGATAAAGAGTAGATATGTGTGTAAATCTTGTGAAACTTGTCTAGTTGAGATTATTTGATGTTGTTTGTCATTAAAAGTGGGATGGATCATCATCTACGCATACTAGATCGTGTTCGAGAACATGAACTAGTAGTATGTTAAGTGTTAAAAATATAAAAGATGATGAAATCACCCACCATGAACTTGGAACTTGTGTAAACATAATTTTCCTTGTAAAATAAGACTCTAAGCATGTAGATCTAAAGATCTACAAGTGGTTTTTCGGAAGAACCAAGCGGAAAATGCTAGTTTTGTTAAAATCCGGACCTTTTATAAATTAAAAGCATTTTAGTAAATAAATAAGTGTATAGACACTTGTGTAACAAGGGAGTTCTACAATGAAATATTTTTGTAAACCTTGACTAGAAGTTGTGAAACTTCATATTCTTTAAAAATAAAGTTTTTAAGAAATTAAACTTATTTTTAAAGATGACAAGACTTACTAAATGTGCTAGTAAGTTACTACACATTTTTGTAAATATTCAAGTTCATGAAATGGAGAAATTAGTGATTATTGTTGATAATTGTTGTTGATGATTGTTGACGATTTAAAAGAAAATAAACACATGTTTTGAAAACATGGGAAACCTCCATTTTTAGGGGAAACTCTGTCAAAATTTTTATAAATTTTGACACTTAGAAAAATATAAGTTTTTGAGAAACTTATTCCCTAAAAATGTATTTAAGAGTATTACCAAGGTTTCCCTAATTTTTGGTGATAAGAAATGAGGATTTCTTCAAAAATAAAAATGGATATTAAGTATATATATTTTTGAGAGAAAAATATATATTATTTGATCACCAACTTGTGTGCTAAGTGTATATAGTATATGTGTTATACGTGCTAGTGTATTAAGACTTAAAATACACTAAATACTCATGAGCAGTATAAACATAAAAATACACATACAACATACAAGATACATAATTCGGGTGCAAAGTGCAAAACACGAGATACTTATATTAATTTTAGAGAAAATAATATAAGTAAGATACGTAGTTAAAAATATAGAATATTTTTAACACAAGAATATATACAAAAGAGAGTGACTGTACTTGTGCGACGCAAGTCTAGTGACTAACGTTAAGAAAACGCGTATAGGTTACGACGTTAATTAAGCAAATCCGGTTAAGTTTACGACGCACAGGAACGCAAAGTTGTGAGTTCATGCTCCCCCTTTTCTCTTTAACTGTTTTCAGTTTTTATAACTTCGGGGGTGAAATACATGTACAAATGTACAAAATTTATAATTGGTATGATATAAATACAAGAAGTACACTTGGTGAGAACGAGAGCCAAGTGTGACGAAATATAAGAATACAAGAAGTACACTTGGTGAGAACGAGAACCAAGTGTGACGAAATATAAGAATACAAGAAGTACACTTGGTGAGAACGAGAACCAAGTGTGACGAAATATAAGAATATGAGAAGCGCACTTGGTGAGAACGAGAACCAAGTATGAGGCGCTATGAGAAATGATAACAAGAAACGCGCTTGGTGAGGACGAGAACCAAGTAGGATGCGTTATGAGAAATAGTGTCACGAATAGGGTACAGAAGCACCATTAATCAACAATATACTTAGACCGCAGAACAAAAGGTTAGATCTAACGGGTGCCTGGCAGCTACACTCTCGGTGAGGGCGAGAATCGAGTAGTGCTTTTGTGTCTCAGAATATACCAATTAAATGCCTTAGGTTTGGTGACTTCCTATGTCGTGTCACATGTTAATGGCTTTGCAACCCATTAACAATCCTGATACTTACAGGAATACTTTATTTACATAAAAGTCATACCATACTAAAAATTGATGAATACTTGAGTACGTGGGGGTACTCAAGAAAATATTGAATTATACTTGAAGTACGTGGGGTACTCAAGAAAATGGGAATTATACTTGAGTACGTGGGGTACTCAAGAAGAAATTGAATTATACATGAGTACGTGGTGTACACATGAAACTGAATTTATATATGAAAACTTGATTTATTCACAAACTATGTTTTCATACAAAGTATACAAACGTGAAATACAAAACTGCATGAATTCACACCAACATTATGTTGACGTTTTTCCAAAAACTCACATGTATTTCAGGTAACTAGGATGGATGTGCGCGCGGTCTCGCTTATGCTTGTGGATGTCGCTTGTGTTTAACTTTAAATAAAGTTGTAAACTTTTAAGACAATGTTTTAAGCTGTCTAGCGATGTAAACGCTATCTTATGTTTTCAAATTATGGTATTTGAAGTATTTTTACGAGCATGTAGCATGTTTACCTTTCGTATGCAATGAGAACCTTTCATGATCACACCTCGTGCTTCCGCCGCAGAAAGGGGTGTGACAGATTGGTATCAGAGCTGCGATTGTAGTGAACCAGGATTCCTTCTCGAGTCTAGTCTACAATCTCTAGGATCCTTTCACGAAAACAATTTTCAAAGAGTTTTCATTGCATAAAACGTCCCGCGAAATCCACTGCCTGAAACTGTCTACATGAGTCTAGAAAAGACACTACGAGACTTAGAGTGCACTTGAGTAGCACTTGTCATTGACTAGAAATTACTTGCAATTATGTGTGATAATTAGCATGTACTAGAAGTAGAATGTCACGAGTATACGTGACTTTATCTGAAAGCGATGGCCCATCTGAAGGAAGAAAATACGAGGATGAAACGAACTGTGCGGACTGTGCAAGGAGTTACGTAATTATGGATGCATACATAATTATGGGATTCAGTGCACAGAAACCACAGCAAGTCTTGTCATGTGTAGACTCCCTCAGTGCAAGCCTACTAAGTACTCTGCTAGAGTAATAATTGTTTGATGTCACTTATGTGGTATATACCTGTGAATATATATATACTACTACTGTCTAGTATGACGATATCAAACAAATGTTTAACCCTGCTGTGTTATGTTCTGTCAGAACATGGCACCCCAGGAAAGCTGTGAATGCTCGCAATGACGATCAACCTCCTCCTCCCCCACTGCCAAGAACTGCTGAAGAGCTGAACGCTCTACTGGAGGAAAGGATCTCCGCTGCTATCGCCCAATACGAGGCAAACCGTACTCAAGACAGTGGAGGACCAAGCAACGCTAGGCGTAATGGGGATGGAGATTCGTCTGGAGGCAATGCAGCTCAAGGCTGCACTTTCAAGCAGTTCCTCGACTGCAAGCCAATGAACTATGATGGCACAGGAGGTGCAGTAGCATTTGTACGCTGGACGGAGAAGACTGAAGCTACCATCCGCATGAGCAAGTGTACCGTGGACCAGCAAGTCACTTTTGCCACTGGGTTGTTTGTCGATGAAGCCCTGACTTGGTGGAACCTGCAAGCCCAAACTTTGGGTGATGATGCCGCTTATGGCTTAACTTGGGAGGAACTGAAGGAAAGAATGAGAGAGAAGTATTGCTCTCGCGCTGAACTCCAAAGGCTGGAAACGGAGTTCTGGCACTTGACCATGGTAGGTGCTGACATTAATGGTTATACTCGAAGGTTCCACGATCTGTCTAGAGTACTTCCCTACATGGTGACTCCCGAATTCAAGCGCGTTGAACGCTACAATTGGGGACTAGCCCCAGAGTTTCGTGGCATGGTAACGTCGGCCAAACCACAAACAATCACTGAGGCTGTAACTCTGGTTGTCAGCCTTACGGAAGACTGTGTTCGCATGAAGAAGCTGTCACTGAACCCAACAGAAAAGACCGAGACGCATGCTGAGTAGTCCGGCGACAAAAAGAGAAAGCATACAAGTTTGAACCAAGCAACTCGTAACAACAAGGGTTTCAGCAAGAAGCGTGACGCTAACCCGTCCCAGGAGGCGAAAACCCATGCAACCAAAGCATACCAAGGCTCCATACCTAGATGCCAAAAATGTAAGTATCATCATGAAGGAGCTTGTCGCATTCCTAGGTGCGACAAATGTGGTAAATTGGGTCATCAAACGGAAGACTGTTGGGGAAAAGGAAAGAACCGAAATGGAAATGGTGCTGGAAACAAGAACGGTAATGGGAAAGGGCGGAACCAAGGATGCTTCAAATGTGGAAGCAATGATCATTTCATGAAGGACTGCCCAGAAGGAAACAATGCTCAGGCTAGAGCATTTGTGATTGGAGCAAAGAATGCACGCGAGGACCCTAACGTGGTCACCGGTAGGTTTCTCATTAACAATCACTTTGCATCCATATTATTTGACACTGGCGCCGATTATAGCTTCATGTCTGTGGAATTTAAACGCATACTCGGAATGGAATCTAGTAGATTAGAAATTCCTTATTCCATAGAACTAGCCAATGGTAAACTTGTTGAATCGGGCGAAGTTGTCAGAGGTTGCACATTAGAACTTGGTGAACGAAGATTTAGCATAGACCTCCTACCTATTCAATTGGGTAGCTTCGACGTAGTAGTCGGGATGGACTGGTTGTCCAAGAACAAAGCTGAAGTTATTTGTCATGAGAAAATCATTCGCATCCCTTTAACGAATGGTGAAACTCTCATCGTGCATGGAGAAAAACGAGACGCACCTCTTCGAATCATCAGTTGCATGAAGGCACGGAAGTGCTTAAAGAAAGGATGTGTCGCTTTCCTAGCACACGTTATAGACAAGAAGGATGTGGAGCCAAAACTCGAAGACATTCCTGTGGTGAAGGAATTTCCTGATGTGTTCCCTGAAGATCTGCCAGGACTACCTCCGCAACGACAAGTCGAATTCTGTATAGACTTGGTTCCAGGAGCCGCTCCTGTAGCCAAGGCACCCTATCGACTTGCTCCATCCGAAATGCAAGAATTATCTACACAACTCCAGGAGTTGTTGGATAAAGGATTTATAAGGCCAAGCTTCTCGCCCTGGGGAGCTCCAGTATTATTCGTGAAGAAGAAGGATGGGACTCTGCGGATGTGTATTGATTACAGGGAACTGAACAAGCTCACTATCAAGAATCGGTACCCGCTACCGAGGATTGATGACTTATTTGATCAACTGCAAGGATCAAGCTACTATTCCAAGATCGACCTTCGATCTGGATACCATCAGCTGAGAATCCAAGATGAAAGCGTACCAAAGACTGCATTCAGAACACGCTATGGGCACTACGAATTTCTTGTGATGCCATTCGGGCTGACGAATGCACCAGCGGTCTTTATGGATCTGATGAACCGCGTATGCAAACCATATCTCGATAAATTCGTGATTGTATTTATCGATGATATCCTGATTTATTCACGAACGAAAGAAGAGCACGAGCAACATCTCAGAACCATCTTGGAACTACTGAAGAAAGAGAAGCTTTATGCAAAGTTCTCGAAATGCGAATTCTGGATTCGCGAAGTACAATTTCTTGGTCACGTTGTAAATGAGAAGGGCATTCATGTAGACCCGTCTAAGATAGAAGCAGTAAAGAATTGGGAAGCTCCCAAGACCCCAACTGAAGTTCGACAATTTTTGGGCTTAGCGGGCTATTATCGACGGTTTATTGAGAATTTCTCAAAAATAGCTCAACCGCTAACGACCCTTACATAGAAGGACAAGAAATACGACTGGGGTCACAAACAGGAAGAAGCCTTTCAGTTACTTAAGAACAAGCTCTGCGATGCACCGATACTATCATTACCCGAAGGCACTGAAGACTTCGTGGTATACTGCGACGCCTCACGACAAGGCTTGGGTTGCGTGCTCATGCAACGCCAAAAAGTCATCGCTTACGCTTCAAGACAATTGAAAGTTCATGAAAGAAACTATACCACTCACGACCTGGAGCTGGGCGCAGTGGTATTCGCCTTGAAGATCTGGCGACATTATTTATATGGTACTCGATGTACAATCTTCACAGATCACAAAAGCTTACAACACATATTTGATCAGAAGGAATTGAATATGCGCCAGCGACGTTGGGTCGAGCTGCTGAACGATTATGACTGTGAGATTAAGTACCATCCTGGAAAGGCAAACGTTGTAGCGGACGCGTTGAGCCGAAAAGAAAGGGTTAAGACCCTAAGGGTTCGAGCATTGGAAATGACGATTCGAACGAACCTCACTGCATGCATTCGTGATGCACAACAAGAAGCTCTTAAAGAAGAGAACCGTAAAGCTGAATACCTACGGGGTATGCTGAAATACATGGTGCCAAACGAAGAGGGAGCCTTATACTTCAAGAAGCGTATTTGGGTTCCACTCTATGGTGGCATACGAGAAGTCATCCTTGATGAAGCCCACAAATCGAGATATTCGATCCATCCAGGATCAGACAAAATGTATCAAGACTTGAAAGAATATTATTGGTGGCCGAGACTCAAAAGCGACGTTGCTGTTTATGTTGGAGAATGCCTAACTTGTGCCAAGGTTAAGGCAGAATATCAGAAACCGTCCGGCCTATTACAACAACCAGAGATTCCCGTGTGGAAGTGGGAACAAATCTCGATGGACTTCATAACGAAATTACCCAGGACCCCAAGAGGGCACGATATGATATGGGTAATAGTTGATCGATTAATGAGGTCTGCGCACTTCCTGCCGATCCGTGAAAAAGACAGCACTGGAAAGCTTGCTGAAATATACTTAAAAGAAATTGTGGCACGTCATGGAGTGCCAATCTCAATCATTACAGACAGAGATGGACGCTTTGTCTCAAGAATCTGGCAATCATTTCAGGAAGCCTTTGGATCCCAGTTAGATCTGAGCACGGCATTCCATCCGTAAACAGACGGCCAGAGCGAACGGACTATACAAACGGTAGAAGATATGCTTCGCGCATGTGTCATGGATCTAGGCGACAGCTGGGATACTCATCTACCGTTAATTGAGTTCTCCTACAATAACAGTTATCATACGAGCATAAAAGCCGCGCCGTTCGAAGCTCTGTATGGCCGCAAGTGCCGATCGCCCTTATGTTGGGCAGATGCCGGGGATAAATGTATGGTTGGTCCTGAACTTGTACAAGAGACAACCGACAAGATTGCGCAGATCCGAGAGCGCATTAAGGCGGCTCAAGATCGCCAAAAGAGCTACGCTGATCCGAAAAGAAAATCAGTAGAATTCAAGGTGGGAGACAAAGTGTTGTTAAAAGTCTCACCATGGAAGGGCGTAGTCAGATTTGGAAAGCGTGGAAAGCTGAATCCACGATACATCGGACCATTCAGAATATTGAAAAGAATTGGTACCGTGGCATACAAGTTGGAGTTACCGGAAGAACTTAATGGAGTACATGATACGTTTCATGTATCCAACCTGAAGAAGAGTCCAACGCAAGAAAACGTGATCATCCCGATGGATGAAGTGCATATTGATGAAGCCCTCCGATTTACAGAACAACCCGTTGAGGTTACCGACTGGAAGGTCAACAGGACCAGGAGGAGCAGTGTAAAACTTGTCAAAGTACGTTGGAGCTCTAAGCACGGACCCGAGTACACATGGGAACGTGAAGACCAGTTCAAGGAAAAGTATCCCCACCTATTCAAGAAGACTCCAGCGAGAGTTAGTTCAGCCTGAATTTCGGGACGAAATTCTTTTAACGGGGGGAGACTGTGACAACTGGCACAAACCGGTAATTTCCGTACACTTTAATTATTATTTAATAACTGCAATTATATGCTAAATTTTCAGAAATGTCTGAACACATGACTAAACAAGTGAATTCATGCACGTTTCATACTACAAAATATTGCTTTATGCATAAACGAGAGCGTTGCGTCAAAAATAATAGTAAACTCACCGGTAAGACACACTGTGACGACTGAACTGCAGAAAGCAGTCAGACAATAAAATTGGAGCCTAGGTGTAGGTCCGACAACAAGAATGCATTAAAACCCAAGAGTACATACAAGGGTTAATATATATACATTGCGAAAGCAAAAATAAGCACTAAAAAGCACCCGAAACGCACTTTAAGTGCAGAATTTATATAATTCAGCAATAATTCAGCATTTAAACATATGAATATTTTGCAGAAATGTCGTTTTATTATCCAGAATATTTCCCTAAGTGTTGGGAATTGAAAGAGTACAAGAAAGGTACTTAAAAGACACTAAAAAGTATAATTTAGCACTTTAACGAATCGGTATCTAACCGAACAACCGGACAATACCCGGAACACCAAAATAATGCTAGAAGCATTGTTTTTTTTTTCTAAGCTAGTTAGGGTCCCCGAAACACCCTAACACACTATATATTATATAACACACCATAAACCATTAATTAACACTCACTTGTAACTAGATCTTGTAACTAAGAGTTGAAATCAAACTAGAACCCCCCCCCCTAAGTGGACGGTTACCATGGGGGCTCCACACTTTGATTTTGTTTGAATATTATATTTGATATGCTATGATGATATTGGACATATTAACCACCATGTAAACATATGTTGGAGTTAAGTTTATAAAAACCAAAAGTCCTAAACACTTAGCATCCTCCATCATCATTCAAGACCCACAAAATCACCTCCATCTCCTTCAAAGGCTACGGCCCAAACACCCTCCACCCACATCTTCATTTCAAGCTTCATTCCATTCATTCTCTTGGTATACAATGGTGTAAGAAGCAAAGTTAGGAAGCGTGGAAGCAACGGAACTTGAAGGACCTTCACCATCTTCTTTTATCCACCACTTTTGCACTTTTGAACTTCCCTAGCCTTGTGCTAGTAGTAAGTGCTTCAAATCCTCATCTTGTTCATGTTTTTGGTGGTTAATAGTAGATGTAATGGTTAAAACTCAAGAACACACAAGATCAAAACTAAAAGTCTTGAAAGAAAGATAAACTAGTTGGATAAAGAGTAGATATGTGTGTAAATCTTGTGAAACTTGTCTAGTTGAGATTATTTGATGTTGTTTGTCATTAAAAGTGGGATGGATCATCATCTACGCATACTAGATCGTGTTCGAGAACATGAACTAGTAGTATGTTAAGTGTTAAAAATATAAAAGATGATGAAATCACCCACCATGAACTTGGAACTTGTGTAAACATAATTTTCCTTGTAAAATAAGACTCTAAGCATGTAGATCTAAAGATCTACAAGTGGTTTTTCGGAAGAACCAAGCGGAAAATGCTAGTTTTGTTAAAACCCGGACCTTTTATAAATTAAAAGCATTTTAGTAAATAAACAAGTGTATAGACACTTGTGTAACAAGGGAGTTCTACAATGAAATATTTTTGTAAACCTTGACTAGAAGTTGTGAAACTTCATATTCTTTAAAAATAAAGTTTTTAAGAAATTAAACTTATTTTTAAAGATGACAAGACTTACTAAATGTGCTAGTAAGTTACTACACATTTTTGTAAATATTCAAGTTCATGAAATGGAGAAATTAATGATTATTATTGATGATTATTGTTGATAATTGTTGTTGATGATTGTTGACGATTTAAAAGAAAATAAACACATGTTTTGAAAACATGGGAAACCTCCATTTTTAGGGGAAACTCTGTCAAAATTTTTATAAATTTTGACACTTAGAAAAATATAAGTTTTTGAGAAACTTATTCCCTAAAAATGTATTTAAGAGTATTACCAAGGTTTCCCTAATTTTTGGTGATAAGAAATGAGGATTTCTTCAAAAATAAAAATGGATATTAAGTATATATATTTTTGAGAGAAAAATATATATTATTTGATCACCAACTTGTGTGCTAAGTGTATATAGTATATGTGTTATACGTGCTAGTGTATTAAGACTTAAAATACACTAAATACTCATGAGCAGTATAAACATAAAAATACACATACAACATACAAGATACATAATTCGGGTGCAAAGTGCAAAACACGAGATACTTATATTAATTTTAGAGAAAATAATATAAGTAAGATACGTAGTTAAAAATATAGAATATTTTTAACACAAGAATATATACAAAAGAGAGTGACTGTACTTGTGCGACGCAAGTCTAGTGACTAACGTTAAGAAAACGCGTATAGGTTACGACGTTAATTAAGCAAATCCGGTTAAGTTTACGACGCACAGGAACGCAAAGTTGTGAGTTCATGCTCCCCCTTTTCTCTTTAACTGTTTTCAGTTTTTATAACTTCGGGGGTGAAATACATGTACAAATGTACAAAATTTATAATTGGTATGATATAAATACAAGAAGTACACTTGGTGAGAACGAGAGCCAAGTGTGACGAAATATAAGAATACAAGAAGTACACTTGGTGAGAACGAGAACCAAGTGTGACGAAATATAAGAATACAAGAAGTACACTTGGTGAGAACGAGAACCAAGTGTGACGAAATATAAGAATATGAGAAGCGCACTTGGTGAGAACGAGAACCAAGTATGAGGCGCTATGAGAAATGATAACAAGAAACGCGCTTGGTGAGGACGAGAACCAAGTAGGATGCGTTATGAGAAATAGTGTCACGAATAGGGTACAGAAGCATCATTAATCAACAATATACTTAGACCGCAGAACAAAAGGTTAGATCTAACGGGTGCCTGGCAGCTACACTCTCGGTGAGGGCGAGAATCGAGTAGTGCTTTTGTGTCTCAGAATATACCAATTAAATGCCTTAGGTTTGGTGACTTCCTATGTCGTGTCACATGTTAATGGCTTTGCAACCCATTAACAATCCTGATACTTACAGGAATACTTTATTTACATAAAAGTCATACCATACTAAAAATTGATGAATACTTGAGTACGTGGGGGTACTCAAGAAAATATTGAATTATACTTGAAGTACGTGGGGTACTCAAGAAAATGGGAATTATACTTGAGTACGTGGGGTACTCAAGAAGAAATTGAATTATACATGAGTACGTGGTGTACACATGAAACTGAATTTATATATGAAAACTTGATTTATTCACAAACTATGTTTTCATACAAAGTATACAAACGTGAAATACAAAACTGCATGAATTCACACCAACATTATGTTGACGTTTTTCCAAAAACTCACATGTATTTCAGGTAACTAGGATGGATGTGCGCGCGGTCTCGCTTATGCTTGTGGATGTCGCTTGTGTTTAACTTTAAATAAAGTTGTAAACTTTTAAGACAATGTTTTAAGATGTCTAGCGATGTAAACGCTATCTTATGTTTTCAAATTATGGTATTTGAAGTATTTTTACGAGCATGTAGCATGTTTACCTTTCGTATGCAATGAGAACCTTTCATGATCACACCTCGTGCTTCCGCCGCAGAAAGGGGTGTGACATCCATGGCGGTCTTCCTTCTTTCACCGCAAGAGCCTCTTGCTCCTTCTCTTCCTTTTCCAAATCACATGCGTGCACCTGCAAAGACACATCACAAACACAAGAACCCAAAATCTCTTCCTCGAACTCCTTTGGGTCATATCCATCTATGAAATCTGCTACAAAACACTCATCACCATAAATGTTAGTACCGTTAGTAAAAACATTTAATCTCATCTTTCTATTACCGAATGTCATGTCGACCATACCATATCGACAATCAATAACGGCATGTGCGGTGTTTAAAAATGGCCGACCCAAAATAACATTTTGTTGTTGAATTGGGTCCGCGGATGAGTAGTCTAGCACAAGAAAGTACACGGGATAATAAAACTCATCAACTTTAACTATCACATCCCGTACAATACCCCGAGGAAGTTTGTGAGACAAATCGGCTAATACCACCGTTGTCTCAACCCATTTCAATGGACCAAAATCGTATTGGTCGTACAACCCCCCCGGTAAGATACTTACTCCGGCTCCAAGATCCAATAACGCCCTTGCGGTTTGAAAATTTCCAACTTGAATATTTATAAGAGGCGTTCCCGGATCTTGTAACTTAGGAGGAAGATCTCCTTTCAAGACCGCACTTACCCGCTCCGTCAAGTCAACCAATTTAGGCACTTTTTGTTGCCTCTTTTGGGTACACAATTCTTTTAAAAACTTGGCGTAAGCGGGTACCTGTTTGATTGCTTCAAGTAAAGGAAGATTAATTTTTACTTTTTTAAAAACCTCCCACATTTCCTCTTTTTGAGGCCCCCGTTTCGAAATGAATTTTTTCTTACCCGGATCTAATAAAGCCGAGGGAAATGGTACTTCAAGAGGTAATAATGTTAACATTCACCATGTGAGTGTTTTGAGAAGTGGGAAAGAATATAAACCATTCGGTTGCGACCCAAACCTACTTCCTCCAAAAATTTTACCTTTTGAAGTACCATGAGACGGGTTTACCTTAGTGTCGCTTGGTAATTGACCTTTATTTTTCTTTAATTCTGACACTTCGGTTGCAAGTTGACCCATTTGGGTGGTCAAAGTTTGAATTGCTTTATCTCGGGCTTCATCCTTTTATATGCGAGCATCATCCATTTGATTTCTCTTTTGCATCTCCGCTTGCATGCTCTTCAACATATCCATCATCTCGTTTCCACCCGAAGACCCCCTTGTTCTTGACCCGTTTGGTATTGCCTTTGGTACCCTTGGTTGTTCCCACTTCTATATCCACCTTGATTGTTATAAGGTTGGCGCGAACAATAATTACCTTGGTTACCTTGGAAATTCGGGTTTGCTTGATTTGAAGGGTTCCCATAGCGAAAGTTTGGGTGGTTCCTCAACCCGGGGTGGTAAGTGTTAGAATTCATGTTGTTGTAATTTCTACCACCCCCTCCTTGACCTTGAACCGCATGAACTTCTTCATATTTCCCTTCCACCAATCCTTGGCAATTTTCAGCCGCATGACCTATTTCATTACACAAAGCACAAACATCATAAATTTGGTTAGTGGTTTGCACATTACCATCATCTATTGTGTGCACTTGAGGTCGGGCAATGGCCGGTCGTGCTCTCCTCGATGCTTGAGCTTTTCTTTTTTGATGTAGTGGCCATGTTCTCCAAAAACTCCCAATCGTCATTCTCGTAATTTGTACCAAAAGTCCCACCGGTAATAGACATTAAATCACGAGCATCTTCGGCACTCAACCCCTCGTGAAAAGCATTCATTAATTCCCACAATTCAATTCCATGGTGAGGGCAATTTTTGATCATCATATTGAAACGCTCAAAAGCCTCGTGAAACATTTCACCATGTTGTTGTTAAAAGCTCCTTAACCCCTTTCTAGCATCATTAGTCTTTTGGGCGGTGTAAAATTCGTCTAGGAAAATTTGTTGCATTTCCGCCCAAGTATAAATAGATGCCGAAGGCAAAGTGTAGAACCACTTCTTTGCCTTATCCTCCAAAGAAAATTGAAATAATACCAACTTGATATCATCGGCCGAAAAACCTTGACTCCCAAGAGTATTGCAAATTGAGTCATAGGCCTCCAAATGAAAGTAGGGTTCCTCCGTTGCTAGACCCTTATATTTCGGCAAACTTTGCAAAGAATTTGTTCTCACTTCAAAAGTTCTTCCTTGGTTATTGTGAGGAATAACCACCGGTGAAGGGTTGTGAGTAATTACCGGCCTAAAATGCGCTTCAATTCCCCTCGCATGTTCCCTAAGATGCCTTCTTGGTACACCCAATCGACCCCTTGGACGAATAGGACCCATTGGTCTTGGTATATGCCCTTGTGGTGCGAATGGTTGTTGAAATTGTTGTTGGGGCATTAGTGAGTGTTGAATTGGCCTTTAAAATTGTGGTTGTACATTTTGTGGCCGAACTTGTTGCAATGGTATAGGGCGTTGCATTGGTGGCCCTTGTGGCCTTGGTCTAATGTGTTGTGGTATGAGTTGTTGTTGTTGTGGCATTCCACCAACACTTGCCATTCCTTGAGATTGACCTTGCACATAAGCAAACTCCCCTTGATCACCATCACCCCCATAAGCATAAGCATACACATCTTCATCATAACCCTCAAAATCCTCATATTCTTCCTCATATCCATCTCCCCCTATACCCGAAGTTTGCCCAAATGGAATGGTCGAGTATTGAAAACCCGACTGGTTTGATGGTCTAAATGTAGAGGTAGTATGGACAACAGTTGAACCTTGTGGTGCTGTATAAGTTGAAGATGATTGCCCCGAAACTGGGAAGAAATGAGTGAGTGGTGGAATCGTAGTTGAAGGGCTAAAGGAAAGACTAGGTTCAACTTGAGTAGTAATCGGTTGTGTGGTGTTGGTTGGTGTAGTATCATGAAGTGGAGTAGGCATTGTAGTGATGTTTGGAATAGTGGTGTTTGGTGAAGGTTGAGTAGATGATGGTATGAATGGTGGTATGAGTTCACCCGTAGTGGGTGGTGGTTGTGGTGGATCCATGTATCGAATTGGTGTGATTGGTGTAGTTGGTGTTGTTGGTGAACGACTGATTCTGTTCTCTCTTAGCAAAATTCTGCTTCCTCTTAACGTTCGCTCAATTTCCGGATCAAATGCCAAAGGTGATAGCTTGTGAGAGCTCCTAGTACGCATGCACCTATCAATACCTGCACACTAACACACCCAGCGTAAACCAGAAAAATAACAAACTTAAAAAGAAATAAAATAACACACGTTGCGCACTACTCCCCGGCAACGGCGCCAAAATTTGACATGATGTCGTGGTCACAATCAAATTTAATCCAAATACAACTAATTAGCTAGCGGTAAGTGGGTATCGAACACAGGGAGTTTGTGGAAAATGTGTTATTTGCTAGAGTATCTAACTTTGACTAAATTTAAACTAATTGCAAATAAAGTAGATTTCAAGATTTGATTTTAAAACTAAGATTACTAATGTAATTGCAAAAATGTAAGTTTGGTTTGTAAACAATTTAGAGACAAATGACTATCTTAAGTTTCCGGTTTGCTTCGACATTCATGCTAACATTCAACTAGAAAGAATCACATAGACATGATTCATGTATGATTACTTGTTGTGATGAAAGGGAACTAAGTACTCGGATTCCTAGAACGCGAGGTTGTTACCCGATGACCAATTAATCAATAGCCAATCCTAATTCTACCTATGATATCTCGATTGCCAACGGCACCAAGAACGTATAGTTTCAAACAAGATTAGCATACTAATTAACAATTTACAAACAAGAAATCACACACCATAACAAACAAATCATAAAGACGTGTTCATTATTCTAGAAATATGAAATCAAAGCACAAAGTCTTACACAAACTTTCAACCCAAGATAGTCATCAAAAGTTTAGCCACACATGGCTTTGACAATCATCTTCACAATTAATTCAATGTTCATATGGATTAAAAACACTAACAAGATGTTTAAAAATTGTTTTCAAAACCCCAAGAACACCCAAAATTCGTCTCTAAAGTGTTAACCGAATGACAATGATAAGTCACAATAAAACCCCTTGAAAATGGCATTTAATGAAGGAGTTACATGTTTGAGTTCAGTCGGAGCCGTAACCTACGGCCCTCCGCCGTAGGTTACGACGGTCAGCATAGTCATATAAGTCAACAGGGAGCCGTAACCTACGGCCACCTGCCGTAGGTTACGGCGAGTAATGAATCTTACGGCCGGGAGCTCCTGTCTTACGGCTGGACTTTTTGGCATTTGGTGGGAGCCGTAACCTACGGCAGGGAGCCGTAGGTTACGGTGCTGAGTGGCTTTCTTCTCCTTGTTTCTTCATCAATTTGCCATTTCCTCACTTCTCGATTTCGCCAACTTCCGCCATCCTTCTAATCTTTCAAAATCCCTCATCTTAAGTACTTTAACACCTGCATCATCAAACATAGAGTGGTTACCAAGTTCAAGCAATTAACCGAATAAAGCATGGAATGTGCATATATTTAGACCTTTTACGGGTTGTCCTACGGACCACCCGTCACCTGCTCCTGAGCTAGCATCGGCACCTTTTGGGTCAGCTTGATGTTGCACCTACTGATCCTGCACCCTGTTTCTTTTGGTTTACTAGACATTGCACCCCTATTATCTGACCCAGTACCAGCACCTGACAATCTCCTTATTGGTTGAAACGTTTGTTTTTGCACCCATAACCGCTGATGTTGCTCCTGTGAAGACCGACGTCCAATTACACTAGAATGCCTATCGCTTTCTTTTAAAACACACCCGCACCCCGGGAAGGTACTCCGGGTCAGCACCCGCGTAACGATCCCTTTTGCTACAACATCATTTTCTACGACCTCACAGGTCGCGCCGTTTGCTACATTCACCTCCGCATAGCTGGACGAGCCATTTCGATGGATCCTATCATACACTATACTAATTTTAGACCCTTACCATCCCTCACCTTATGGAGGCTACACACAGGATGAGTACACCTGGCACATCCACTACAGTTTGAGGATATAAGTCGCAGAATGTTGGAGCTTGAGCTGACACCACGTCCTCCACCCTGTCTATTGCCAGCATACTTTGATTCCCCACATATATCCAGGTTCCTTTTGCGCTCTCAACCGTTGCTATTACACCTTTCCCAAGATTCTAATGCTCATTTCTTTACTGACGAGCGGCAGATCAGTAAATTTCTTTGACGTGAATACAAGCTCGGGGAGGAGCTCGCTCATGATAGCAGTTTTCTTTTCTTTCCTCCTCCACCTCAGACACCGGTATAGTGGTTTCTGGATTATGCGGATTGCATTACATTTGGGTAACGACACTAATGATAAACCGGGATTGTGGAGACTTTTGAAGACCACATCTGACTACGTAAATTTGATACACTAATATATTTAATGGACATGGGTAGGGTGACCCTGTGTCCCTGTTGATATGACACACTTTGGAAGACAATACAATTGTGGTCAGGGAATAAAGGGAAGCCAATCATCACTAAACATGCGACAATACTTTGTGACCAATGACCAACGAGAGCTCAGTCGCTATGTCTTCGTCAAGCACGTTATTAATCTATTTGTGTGTGCTATAATTATAAAGCTACGTGCTTACTTGCTATGCTCTCATTAAACATAATTACCAAATTACTTGGTTATACTATGATTATACTATTGTTTGATTGGTTGGTATGATAACCTAATATGTGTATGTGCATATGATCTTTAAACAACTATATGCACTCCCCGAACGAATAAGACTCCTAACCAATCTTCTCTTCAGAAGATGTCGATACCAGGGAACGTCGATACCAACAACCCTCTGCCGACAACAGCAGAGTCAGAACTGCAAAGGCGCATCTCGCAAGCCATCACACAACTCGAGGCCCTTCGCACCAAACACGGCGGAGGTACCTCAGGAAATAACCCACCCAGCGGCTGCACTTACGAGCAGTTCTTGAACCACAAACCTCGAAAATTCGACGGCACTGGGGGTGCCTTAGCTTTTGTGCGTTGGGTGGAGAAGACGAACTCTGTCTTACAGTTCAGCAAATGTGCCCCAGAACATCAGGTCACGTACGTAGCTGGACTATTTGTAGATGGGGCTCTGTCATGGTGGAACCTTCAGGATCAAACAATGGGCGAGACTGCTGCGAATGCTTTGACGTGGGATGAGCTGAAGGAACTGATGCGTAAAGGATATTGCTCTAGGGCAGAAGTCCAGAAGTTGGAGACTGAATTGTGGAACTTGAAAATGGAAGGTCCAAAGATAGCCGACTATATGCAGAGATTTGGCGAATTATCACAAGTTGCTTCGCGTGTGGTGGAACCAGAATCTAGGAAGATCGAACGTTTCATCGGGGGACTGGCACCCCAGATTCTAAGCCTGGTAACAACATCTAAGCCTTCAACAATCATCAAAGCAATCGACATGAGTGTGGCACTCACTGAAGAAGCGATTAGACAAGGAAAATTTTCCACTTTGGAAGAGAAAAAGGAGACTCCTGTAGAGCCATCTGGAGATAACAAGAGAAAGCTTTCAAATTTCAAGAAGGTTACTTGGGCGAATAACAAAAAGAAGGCCAAAAAGGGAAAGGATTACAAGGGTATCCTACCTAGGTGCGACAATTATTTACGTTATCATGTCGGGCGATGTAAATATGGAAAATGTGATAACTGTGGCAAGAGGGGGCATCCCAAGGAAACTTGTAGGCAAGGTACTGAAAGTAGAAATGGAGGCCAAGATGGTAGTGAGAATCACGGAGGAAACAACTACAATGACGAATATCAGGGCAGAACGAGTGACAAACAGAAACGTGCACAAGGTTGTTTTAACTGTGGAAGCAAAAAGCATTTCAGAAAATATTGTCCTAAGAACAATCAGACACGAGAATGAAGGCTCAACACCGGAGCTAGGGATACACGCTAGGAATTCAAAGCATGGATACGGTACGTCCCATATTAGTCAACATTATTGTCACACCCCGACCACGTGGAACATACAAAACGTGGCGGAAATGTCGGGGAGTGTTGTAACAGAATTAATCGTTTCAAATCCATGGCAATTGAAGTTTTGTTTTATTGATTAAAAGTGTTACAATGTCTTAACAAACAAGAAATACAACATAATTAACTAGTCTTGCATTTTTTTATTGTCACTAAAGCCCAAGTCTGCCTATGTGTATCTTGATCATCTTATGCGACAGCTCCTGAAAACACATGTGAAAATAGGTACGTCAGCATAAAAATGCCTGTGAGATACATAGGTTTTGTGAAAATAGGTTTCATGACTTATGTTTGAGAAAATGTTTAGTCATGAACCTTGTTATTTGCTTTGTTTTGTAAATCATTTGAAAATCGATAAGATCAGATGATAAGTATAAATAAATGTAAGGTTAAATGAATAACCAAGTAAAAATATGTTTGCATAAGATAAGATGTTTATAAATCAATGTCTTGTGAAAAGTA
>JARYGA010059422.1:0-23351 GCA_030545235.1 Helianthus tuberosus | reverse complement strand
CACCAAACCTTTCTCCATCAATTAGGAATCTGATGCCGTCACTAAACACATTCCTTAAATTGTAGCCATTTGTTGAGTGTGTTTTTTTTTGGTGTCTAATCCGCATATATATCACCATTGCCCTTGATTTTCTTGACTGTAGATATCTTAAATATCAACATATACACGTGTGATTTAGTTTACAAAGATTTTTCAGTGCCGAGAACCTCGATCAGAGAGTAAAAAAGGCGTAAGGTTCACAATGGTGTAAAATTAAAATGGGATATACCGGGCTAGGATTCGGGTTACAGGAACAAGGGCCAAACCAAACACCCAAGAATGGAATCATCGAGCGAAAATACATGACACCCTCCTAGAAGCAGCTTTTCTTGCCACCAGACCTTTCTCCATCAATTAGGGATCTGTTGCCGTCACAAAACACATTCCTTAAATTGTAGCCATTTGTTGGGTGCTTTTTTTTTGGTGTCTAATCCGCATATATATCACCATTTCCCTTGATTTTCTTGACTGTATATCTCTTAAATGTCAACATATACACGTGTGATTTAGTTTACGAAGATTTTTCAACGCCAAGAACCGCGATCAGAGAGTAGAAAAGGCGTAAGGTTTACAATGGTGTAAAATTAAAATGGGATATACCGGGCTAGGATTCGAGTTACAGGAACAAGGGCCAAACCAACCACCCAAGAATGGAATCGTCGAGCGAAAACACTTGACAACCTCCTAGAAGCAGTTTTTCTTGCCATCAGAACTTTCTCCAACAATTAGGAATCTGATGCCGTCAGTAAACACATTCCTTAAATGTAGCCATTTGTTGAGTGTTTTTGTTTGGTGTCTAATCCGCATATATATCACCATTGCCCTTGATTTTCTTTACTGTATATCTCTTAAACGTCAACATATACACGTGTTATTTAGTTTACGAAGATTTTTCAATGCCGATAACCACGATCAGAGAGTAAAAAAGGCGTAAGGTTCACAATGGTGTAAAATTAAAATGGGATATACCGGGCTAGGATTCGAGTTACAGGAACAAGGGCCAAACCAACCACCCAAGAATGGAATTGTCGAGCGAAAATACTTGACACCCTCCTAGAAGCAGCTTTTCTTGCCACCAGACCTTTCTCCATCAATTAGGAATCTGATGCCGTCTCTAAACACATTCCTTAAATTGTAGCCATTTGTTGAGTGTGTGTTTTTTTGGTGTCTAATCCGCATATATATAACCATTGCCCTTGATTTTCTTGACTGTATATCTCTTAAATGTCAACATATACACGTGTGATTTAGTTTACGAAGATTTTTCAATGCCAAGAACCTCGATCAGAGAGTAAAAAAGGCGTAAGGTTCACAATGGTGTAAAATTAAAATGGGATATACCGGGCTAGGATTCGAGTTACAGGAACAAGGGCCAAACCAAACACCCAAGAATGGAATCGTCGAGCAAAAATACTTGACACCCTCCTTGAAGCAGCTTTTCTTGCCACTAGACCTTTCTCCATCAATTAGGAATCTGATGCCGTCACCAAACACATTCCTTAAATTGTGGCCATTTGTTGAGTGCTTTTTTTTTGGTGTCTAATCCGCATATATATCACCATTGCCCTTGATTTTCTTGACTGTATATCTCTTAAATCTCAACATATACACATGTGATTTAGTTTACGAAGATTTTTCAATGCCGAGAACCTCGATCAGAGAGTAAAAAAGGCGTAAGGTTCACAATGGTGTAAAATTAAAATGGGATATACCGGGCTAGGATTCGAGTTACAGGAACAAGGGCCAAACCAACCACCCAAGAATGGAATCGTCGAGTGAAAACACTTGACAACCTCCTAGAAGCAGCTTTTCTTTCCACCAGACCTTTTCCGTCAATTAGGAATCTGGTACCGTCACTAAACACATTCCTTAAAATGTAGGCATTTGTTGAGTGTGTTTTTTTTTTTGGTGTCTAATCCGCATATATATCACCATTGCCCTTGATTTTCTTGACTGTATATATCTTAAATGTCAACATATACACGTGTGATTTAGTTTACGAAGATTTTTCAATGCCGAGAACCTCGAACAGAGAGTTAAAAAGGCGTAAGGTTCACAATGGTGTAAAATTAAAATAGGATTTACCGGGTTAGGATTCGAGTTACAGGAACAAGGGCCAAACCAACCACCCAAGAATGGAATCGTCGAGCAAAAATACTTGACACCCTCCTTGAAGCAGCTTTTCTTGCCACCAGACCTTTCTCCATCAATTAGGAATCTGATGCCGTCACTAAACACATTCCGTAAATTGTATCCATTTGTTGAGTGTGTTTTTTTTGGTGTCTAATCAGCATATATATCACCATTGCCCTTGATTTTCTTGACTGTATATCTCTTAAATGTCAACATATACACATGTGATTTAGTTTACGAAGATTTTTCAATGCCGAGAACCTCGATCATAGAGTAAAAATGGCGTAAGGTTCACAATGGTGTAAAATTAAAATGGGATATACTGGGCTAGGATTCGAGTTACAGGAACAAGGGCCAAACCAACTACCCAAGAATGGAATCGTCGAGCGAAAATACTTGACACCCTCCTAGAAGCAGCTTTTCGTGCCACCGGACCTTTCTCCATCAATTAGGAATCTGATGCCGTCACTAAACACATTCCTTAAATTGTAGCCATTTGTTGAGTGATTTTTTTTTGTGTCTAATCCGCATAAATATCACTATTGCCCTTGATTTTCTTGAATGTATATCTCTTAAATGTCAACATATACACGTGTGATTTAGTTTACGAAGATTTTTCAATGCCGAGAACCTCGATCAGAGAGTCAAAAAGGCATAAGGTTCACAATGGTGAACAATTAAAATGAGATATACCGGGCTAGGATTCGAGTACAGGAACAAGGGCCAAACCCACCACCCAAGAATGGAATCGTCGAGCGAAAACACTTGACAACCTCCTAGAAGCAGCTTTTCTTGCCACCAGACCATTCTCCATCAATTAGGAATCTCATGCCGTCACTAAACACATTCCTTAAATTGTAGCCATTTGTTGAGTGTGTTTTTTTTTGGTGTCTAATTCGCATATATATCACCATTGCCCTTGATTTTCTTAACTGTATATCTCTTAAATGTCAACATATACACGTGTGATTTAGTTTACGAAGATTTTTCAATGCCGAGAACCTCGATCAGAGAGTAAAAAAGGCATAAGGATCACAATGGTGTAAAATTAAAATGGGATATACCGGGCTAGGATTCGAGTTACAGGAACAAGTGCCAAACCAACCACCCAAGAATGGAATCGTCGAACGAAAACACTTGACACCCTCCTAGAAGCAGCTTTTCCTGCCACCAGACATTTCTCCATCAATTAGGAACCTGATCCCGTCACTCAACACATTCCTTAAATTGTTGCCATTTGTTGAGTGTGTTTTTTTTATGGTGTCTAATCCGCATATATATCACCATTGCCCTTGATTTTCTTGATTGTATATCTCTTAAATGTCAACATATACACGTGTGATTTAGTTTACGAAGATTTTTCTATGCCGAGAACCTCGATCAGAGAGTAAAAAAGGCGTAAGGTTCACAATGGTGTAAAATTAAAATAGGATATACCGGGTTAGGATTCGAGTTACAGGAACAATGGCCAAACCAACCACCCAAGAATGGAATCGTCGAGCGAAAATTCGTGACACCCTCCTAGAAGCAGCTTTTCTTGCCACCAGACATTTCTCCATCAATTAGGAATCTGATGCCGTCACTAAACACATTCCTTAAATTGTAGCCATTTGTTAAGTGATTTTTTTGGTGTCTAATCCGCTTTTATATCACCATTGACCTTGATTTCTTGACTGTATATCTCTTAAATGTCAACATATACATGTGTGATTTAGTTTACGAAGATTTTTCAATGCCGAGAACCTCGATCAGAGAGTAAAAAAGGCGTAAGGTTGACAAAGGTGTAAAATTAAAATGGGATATACCGGGCTAGGATTCGAGTTACAGGAACTAGGACCAAACCAACAACCCAAGAATGGAATCGTCGAGCGAAAATACTTGACACCCTCCTAGAAGCAGCTATTCTTGCCACCAGACCTTTCTCCATCAATTAGGAATCTGATGCCGTCTCTAAACACATTCCTTAAATTGTTGCCATTTGTTGAGTGTGTTTTTTTATGGTGTCTAATCCGCATATATATCACCATTGCCCTTGATTTTCTTGATTGTATATCTCTTAAATGTCAACATATACCCGTGTGATTTAGTTTACGAAGATTTTTCTATGCCGAGAACCTCAATCATAGAGTAAAAAAGGCATAAGGTTCACAATGGTGTAAAAATAAAATGGGATATACCGGGCTAGGATTCGAGTTACAGGAACAAGTGCCAAACCAACCACTCAAGAATGGAATCGTCGAGCGAAAACACTTGACACCCTCCTAGAAACAGCTTTTCTTGCCACCAGACCTTTCTACATCAATTAGGAATCTGATGCCGTCACTAAACACATTCCTTAAATTGTAGCCATTTGTTTAGTGATTTTTTTGGTGTCTAATCCGCATATTTAACACCATTGCCCTTGATTTTCTTGACTGTATATCTCTTAAATGTCAACATATACACGTGTGATTTAGTTTACGAAGATTTTTCAATGCCGAGAACCTCGATCAGAGTGTAAAAAAGGCATAAGGTTCACAATGGTGTAAAATTAATATGAGATATACCGGGCTAGTATTCGAGTTACCGGAACAAGGGCCAAACCAACCACCCAAGAATGGAATCGTCGAGTGAAAATACTTGACATCCTCCTAGAAGCAACTTTTCTTACCACCAGACCTTTCTCCATCAATTAGGAATCTGATGCCGTCACTAAACACATTCCTTAAATTGTTGCCATTTGTTGAGTGTGTTTTTTATGGTGTCTAATCCTCATATATATCACCATTGCCCTTGATTTTCTTGATTGTATATCTCTTAAATGTCAACATATACACGTGTGATTTAGTTTACGAAGATTTTTCTATGCCGAGAACCTCGATCAGAGAGTAAAAAAGGCATAAGGTTAACAATGGTGTAAAATTAAAATGGGATATACCGGGCTAGGATTCGAGTTACAGGAACAAGTGCCAAACCAACCACCCAAGAATGGAATCGTCGAACGAAAACACTTGACACCCTCCTAGTAGCAGCTTTTCCTGCCACCAGACATTTCTCCATCAATTAGGAACCTGATCCCGTCACTAAACACATTCCTTAAATTGTTGCCATTTGTTGAGTGTGTTTTTTTTATGGTGTCTAATCCGCATATATATCACCATTGCCCTTGATTTTCTTGATTGTATATCTCTTAAATGTCAACATATACACGTGTGATTTAGTTTACGAAGATTTTTCTATGCCGAGAACCTCAATCATAGAGTAAAAAAGGCATAAGGTTCACAATGGTGTAAAATTAAAATAGGATATACCGGGTTAGGATTCGAGTTACAGGAACAATGGCCAAACCAACCACCCAAGAATGGAATCGTCGAGCGAAAATTCTTGACACCCTCCTAGAAGCAGCTTTTCTTGCCACCGGACATTTCTCCATCAATTAGGAATCTGATGCCGTCACTAAACACATTCCTTAAATTGTAGCCATTTGTTAAGTGATTTTTTTGGTGTCTAATCCGCTTTTATATCACCATTGACCTTGATTTCTTGACTGTATATCTCTTAAATGTCAACATATACATGTGTGATTTAGTTTACGAAGATTTTTCAATGCCGAGAACCTCGATCAGAGAGTAAAAAAGGCGTAAGGTTGACAAAGGTGTAAAATTAAAATGGGATATACCGGGCTAGGATTCGAGTTACAGGAACTAGGGCCAAACCAACAACCCAAGAATGGAATCGTCGAGCGAAAATACTTGACACCCTCCTAGAAGCAGCTATTCTTGCCACCAGACCTTTCTCCATCAATTAGGAATCTGACGCCGTCTCTAAACACATTCCTTAAATTGTAACCATTTGTTGAGTGATTTTTTTTATGTCTAATCCGCATATATATCACCATTGCCCTTGATTTTCTTGACTGTATATCTCTTAAATGTCAACATATACACGTGTTATTTAGTTTACGATGATTTTTCAATGCCGAGAACCTCGATCATAGAGTAAAAAAGGCGTAAGGTTCACAATGGTGTAAAATTAAAATGGGATATACCGGGCTAGGATTCGACTTACAAGAACAAGGGCCAAACCAACAACCCAAGAATGGAATCGTCGAGTGAAAATACTTGACACCCTCCTAGAAGCAGCTATTCTTGCCACCAGACCTTTCTCCATTAACTAGGAATCTGATGCCGTCACTAAACACATTCCTTAAATTGTAGCCATTTGTTAAGTGATTTTTTTGGTGTCTAATCCGCATATATATCATCATTGCCCATGATTTTCTTGACTGTATATCTCTTAAATGTCAACATATACACGTGTGATTTAGTTTACGAAGATTTTTCAATGCCGAGAACCTCGATCATAGAGTAAAAAAGGCGTAAGGTTCACAATGGTGTAAAATTAAAATGGGATATACTGGGCTAGGATTCGACTTACAGGAACCAGGGCCAAACCAACAACCAAGAATGGAATCGTCGAGTGAAAATACTTGACATTCTCCTAGAAGCAACTTTTCTTACCACCAGACCTTTCTCTATCAATTAGGAATTTGATGCCGTCACTAAACACAACCCTTAAATTGTAGCCATTTGTTGACTGTGTTTTTTTTGGTGTCTAATCCACATATATATCACCATTGCCCTTGATATTCTTGATTGTATATCTCTTAAATGTCAACATATACACGTGTGATTTAGTTTACGAAGATTTTTCAATGCCGAGAACCTCGATCAGAGAGTAAAAAAGGCGTAAGGTTCACAATGGTGTAAAATTAAAATGGGATATACCGGGCTAGGATTCGAGTTACGGGAACAATGGCCAAACCAACCACCCAAGAATGGAATCGTCGAACGAAAACACTTGACAACCTCCTAGAAGCAGCTTTTCTTTCCACCAGACCTTTCTCCATCAATTAGGAATCTGATGCCGTCACTAAACACATTCCTTAAATTGTTGCCATTTGTTGAGTGTGTTTTTTTATGGTGTCTAATCCGCATATATATCACCATTTGCCCTTGATTTTTTTGATTGTATATCTCTTAAATGTCAACATGTACACGTGTGATTTAGTTTACAAAGATTTTTCTATGCCGAGAACCTTGATTAGAGAGTAAAAAAGGCGTAAGGTTCACAATGGTGTAAAATTAAAATGGGATATACCGGGCTAGGATTCGAGTTACAGGAACAAGTGCCAAACCAACCACCCAAGAATGAAATCGTCGAGCGAAAACACTTGACACCCTCCTAGAAGCAGCTTTTCTTGCCACCAGACATTTCTCCATCAATTAGGAATCTGATGCCGTCACTAAACACATTCCTTAAATTGTAGCCATTTGTTGAGTTATTTTTTTTGGTGTCTAATCCGCATATATATCACCATTGCCCTTGATTTTCTTGACTGTATATCTCTTAAATGTCAACATATACACGTGTGATTTAGTTTGCGAAGATTTTTCAATGCCGAGAACTTCGATCAGAGAGTAAAAAAGACGTAACGTTCACAATGGTGTAAAATTAAAATGAGATATACCGGGATAGGATTCGAGTTACCGGAACAAGGGCCAAACCATCCACCCAAGAATGGAATCGTCGAGTGAAAATACTTGACATCCTCCTAGAAGAACTTTTCTTACCACCAGACCTTTCTCCATCAATTATGAATCTGATGCCGTCACTAAACACATTCCTTAAATTGTAGCAATTTGTTGACTACGTTTTTTTTGGTGTCTAATCCGCATATATATCACCATTGCCCTTGATTTTGTTGATTGTATATCTCTTAAATGTCAACATATACATGTGTGATTTAGTTTACGGAGATTTTTCAATGACGAGAACCTTGATCAGAGAGTAAAAAAGGCGTAAGGTTCACAATGGTGTAAAATTAAAATGGGATATACCGGGCTAGGATTCGAGGTACAGGAACAATGGCCAAACCAACCACCCAAGAATGGAATCGTCGAGCGAAAACACTTGACAACCTCCTAGAAGCAGTTTTTCTTTCCACCAGACCTTTCTCCATCAATTAGGAATCTGATGCCGTCACTAAACACATTCCTTAAATTGTTGCCATTTGTTGAGTGTGTTTTTTTTATGGTGTCTAATCCGCATATATATCACCATTTGCCCTTGATTTTTTTGATTGTATATCTCTTAAATGTCAACATATACACGTGTGATTTAGTTTACGAAGATTTTTCTATGCCGAGAACCTCGATCCGAGAGTAAAAAAGGCGTAAGGTTCACAATGGTGTAAAATTAAAATGGGATATACCGGGCTAGGATTCGAGTTACAGGAACAAGTGCCAAACCAACCACCCAAGAATGGAATCGTCGAGCGAAAACACTTGACACCCTCCTAGAAGCAGCTTTTCTTGCCACCAGACCTTTCTCCATCAATTAGGAATCTGATGCCGTCACTAAACACATTCCTTAAATTGTAGCCATTTTTGAGTGATTTTTTTTGGTGTGTAATCCGCATATATATCACCATTGCCCTTGATTTTCTTGACTGTATATCTCTTAAATGTCAACATATACACGTGTGATTTAGTTTATGAAGATTTTTCAATGCCGAGAACCTCGATCAGAGAGTCAAAAAGGCGTAAGGTTCACAAAGGTGTAAAATTAAAATGGGATATACCGGGCTAGGATTCGAATTACAGGAACTAGGGCCAAACCAACCACCCAAGAATGGAATCGTCGAGCGAAAATACTTGACACCCTCCTAGAAGCAGCTCTTCTTGCCACCAGACCTTTCTCCATCAATTAGGATTCTGATGCCGTCACTAAACACATTCCTTAAATTGTAGCCATTTGTTGGGTGTTTTTTTTTGTGTCTAATCCGCATATATATCACCATTGCCCTTGATTTTCTCGACTGTATATCTCTTAAATGTCAACATATACACGTGTGATTTAGTTTACGAAGATTTTCCAATGACGAGAACCTCGATCAGAGAGTAAAAAAAGCGTAAGGTTCACAATGGTGTAAAATTAAAATAGGATATACCGGGCTAGGATTCGAATTACAGGAACTAGGGCCAAACCAACCACCCAAGAATGGAATCGTCGAGCGAAAATACTTGACACCCTCCTAGAAGCAGCTTTTCTTGCCACCAGACCTTTCTCCATCAATTAGGAATCTGATGCCGTCACTAAACACATTCCTTAAATTGTAGCCATTTTTGAGTGATTTTTTTTGGTGTGTAATCCGCATATATATCACCATTGCCCTTGATTTTCTTGACTGTATATCTCTTAAATGTCAACATATACACGTGTGATTTAGTTTATGAAGATTTTTCAATGCCGAGAACCTCGATCAGAGAGTCAAAAAGGCGTAAGGTTCACAAAGGTGTAAAATTAAAATGGGATATACCGGGCTAGGATTCGAATTACAGGAACTAGGGCCAAACCAACCACCCAAGAATGGAATCGTCGAGCGAAAATACTTGACACCCTCCTAGAAGCTGCTTTTCTTACCACCAGACCTTTCTCCATCAATTAGGAATCTGATGCCGTCACTAAACACATTCCTTAAATTGTGGCCATTTTTTGAGTGATTTTTTTGGTGTCTAATCCGCATATATATCACCATTGCCCTTGATTTTCTTAACTGTATATCTCTTAAATGTCAACATATACACGTGTGATTTAGTTTACCAAGATTTTTCAATGCCGAGAACCTCGATCAGAGAGTCAAAACGGCGTAAGGTTCACAATGGTGTAAAATTAAAATGTGATATACCGGGATAGGATTCGAGTTACAGGAACAAGGGCCAAACCAACCACCCAAGTATGGAATCGTCGAGCGAAAACACTCGACAACCTCCTAGAAGCAGCTTTTCTTGCCACCAGACCTTTCTCCATCAATTAGGAATCTGATGCCGTCACTAAACACATTCCTTAAATTGTAGCCATTTGTTGAGTGTGTTTTTTTTGGTGTCTAATCCGCATATATATCACCATTGCCCTTGATTTTCTCGACTGTATATCTCTTAAATGTCAACATATACACGTGTGATTTAGTTTACGAAGATTTTCCAATGACGAGAACATCGATCAGAGAGTAAAAAAGCCGTAAGGTTCACAAAGGTGTAAAATTAAAATGGGATATAACGCGCTAGAATTCGAGTTACAGGAACTAGGGCCAAACCAACCACCCAAGAATGGAATCGTCGAGAGAAAATACTTGACACCCTCCTAGAAGCAGCTATTCTTGCCTCCAGACCTTTCTCCATCAATTAGGAATCTGATGCCGTCACTAAACACATTCCTTAAATTGTAGCCATTTGTTAAGTGATTTTTTTTGGTGTCTAATCCGCATATATATCACCATTGCCCTTGATTTTCTTGACGGTATATCTCTTAAATGTCAACATATACACGTGTGATTTAGTTTACGAAGATTTTTCAATGCCGAGAACCTCAATCTTAGAGGAAAAAAGGCGTAAGGTTCACAATGGTGTAAAATTAAAATGGGATATACCGGGCTAGGATTCGACTTACGGGAACAAGGGCCAAACCAACTACCCAAGAATGGAATCGTCGAGCGAAAATACTTGACACCCTCCTAGAAGCAGCTTTCCTTGCCACCAGACCTTTCTCCATCAATTAGGAATCTGATGCCGTCACTAAACACATTCCTTAAATTTTAGCCATTTGTTGAGTGATTTTTTTTGTGTCTAATCCGCATATATATCACCATTGCCCTTGATTTTTTTGACTGTATATCTCCTAAATGTCAACATATACACGTGTGATTTAGTTGACGAAGATTTTTCATTGCCGAGAACCTCGATCAGAGAGTAAAAAAGGCGTAAGGTTCACAATGGTGTAAAATTAAAATGGGATATACCGGGCTAGGTTTGAGTTACAGGAACAAGGGCCAAACCAACCACCCAAGAATGGAATCGTCGAGCGAAAACACTTGACAACCTCCTAGAAGCAGCTTTTCTTGCCACCAGACCTTTCTCCATCAATTAGGAATCTGATGCCGTCACTAAACACATTCCTTAAATTGTAGCCTTTTGTTGAGTGTGTTTTTTTTGGTGTCTAATCCGCATATATATCACCATTGCCCTTGATTTTCTTGACGGTATATCTCTTAAATGTCAACATATACACGTGTGATTTAGTTTACGAAGATTTTTCAATGCCGAGAACCTCGATCAGAGAGTCAAAAAGACGTAATGTTCACAATGGTGTAAAATTAAAATGAGATATACCGGGATAGGATTCGAGTTACCGGAACAAGGGCCAAACCAACCACCCAAGAATGGAATCGTCGAGTGAAAATACTTGACATCCTCCTAGAAGAACTTTTCTTACCACCAGACCTTTCTCCATCAATTATGAATCTGATGCCGTCACTAAACACATTCCTTAAATTGTAGCAATTTATTGACTACGTTTTTTTTGGTGTCTAATCCGCATATATATCACCATTGCCCTTGATTTTGTTGATTGTATATCTCTTAAATGTCAACATATACATGTGTGATTTAGTTTACGGAGATTTTTCAATGACGAGAACCTTTATCAGAGAGTAAAAAAGGCGTAAGGTTCACAATGGTGTAAAATTAAAATGGGATATACCGGGCTAGGATTCGAGTTACAGGAACAATGGCCAAACCAGCCACCCAAGAATGGAATCGTCGAGCGAAAACACTTGACAACCTCCTAGAAGCAGCTTTTCTTTCCACCAGACCTTTCTCCATCAATTAGGAATCTGATGCCGTCACTAAACACATTCCTTAAATTGTTGCCATTTGATGAGTGTGTTTTTTTTATGGTGTCTAATCCGCATATAGAGCACCATTTGCCCTTGATTTTTTTGATTGTATATCTCTTAAATGTCAACATATACACGTGTGATTTAGTTTACAAAGATTTTTCTATGCCGAGAACCTCGATCCGAGAGTAAAAAAGGCGTAAGGTTCACAATGGTGTAAAATTAAAATGGGATATACCGGGCTAGGATTCGAGTTACAGGAACAAGTGCCAAACCAACAACCCAAGAATGGAATCGTCGAGCGAAAACACTTGACACCCTCCTAGAAGCAGCTTTTCTTGCCACCTGACATTTCTCCATCAATTAGGAATCTGATGCCGTCACTAAACACATTCCTTAAATTGTAGCCATTTGTTAAGTGATTTTTTTTGGTGTCTAATCCGCTTTTATATCACCATTGACCTTGATTTCTTGACTGTATATCTCTTAAATTGCAACATATACATTTGTGATTTAGTTTACGAAGATTTTTCAGTGCCGAGAACCTCGATCAGAGAGGGATATACCGGGCTAGGATTCGAGTTACAGGAACAAGGACTAAACCAACCACCCAAGAATGGAATCGTCGAGCGAAAATACTTGACACCCTCCTAGAAGCAGCTCTTCTTGCCACCAGACCTTTCTCCATCAATTAGGAATCTGATGCCGTCACTAAACACATTCCTTAAATTGTAGCCATTTGTTGAGTGTATTTTTTTTGTGTCTAATCCGCATATATATCACCATTGCCCTTGATTTTCTCGACTGTATATCTCTTAAATGTCAACATATACACGTGTGATTTAGTTTACGAAGATTTTCCAATGACGAGAACCTCGATCAGAGAGTAAAAAAGGCGTAAGGTTCACAATGGTGTAAAATTAAAATAGGATATACCGGGCTAGGATTCGAATTACAGGAACTAGGGCCCAACCAACCACCCAAGAATGGAATCGTCGAGCGAAAATACTTGACACCCTCCTAGAAGCAGCTTTTCTTGCCACCAGATCTTTCTCCATCAATTAGGAATCTGATGCCGTCACTAAACACATTCCTTAAATTGTAGCCATTTTTTGAGTGATTTTTTTTGGTGTGTAATCCGCATATATATCACCATTGCCCTTGATTTTCTTGACTGTATATCTCTTAAATGTCAACATATACACGTGTGATTTAGTTTATGAAGATTTTTCAATGCCGAGAACCTCGATCAGTGAGTCAAAAAGGCGTAAGGTTCACAAAGGTGTAAAATTAAAATGGGATATACCGGGCTAGGATTCGAATTACAGGAACTAGGGCCAAACCAACCACCCAAGAATGGAATCGTCGAGCGAAAATACTTGACACCCTCCTAGAAGCTGCTTTTCTTGCCACCAGACCTTTCTCCATCAATTAGGAATCTGATGCCGTCACTAAACACATTCCTTAAATTGTGGCCATTTTTTGAGTGATTTTTTTGGTGTCTAATCCGCATATATATCACCATTGCCCTTGATTTTCTTGACTGTATATCTCTTAAATGTCAACATATACACGTGTGATTTAGTTTACCAAGATTTTTCAATGCCGAGAACCTCGATCAGAGAGTCAAAACGGCGTAAGGTTCACAATGGTGTAAAATTAAAATGTGATATACCGGGATAGGATTCGAGTTACAGGAACAAGGGCCAAACCAACCACCCAAGAATGGAATCGTCGAGCGAAAACACTTGACAACCTCCTAGAAGCAGCTTTTCTTGCCACCAGACCTTTCTCAATCAATTAGGAATCTGATGCCGTCACTAAACACATTCCTTAAATTGTAGCCATTTGTTGAGTGTGTTTTTTTTGGTGTCTAATCCGCATATATATCACCATTGCCCTTGATTTTCTTAACTGTATATCTCTTAAATGACAACATATACACGTGTGATTTAGTTTACGAAGATTTTTCAATGCCGAGAACCTCGATCAGAGAGTAAAAAAGGCGTAACGTACACAATGGTGTAAAATTAAAATGGGATATACCGGGCTACGATTCGAGTTACAGGAACAAGGGTCAAACCAACCACCCAAGAATGTAATCGTCAAGCAAAAATACTTGACACCCTCCTAGAAGTAGCTTTTCTTGCCACCAGACCTTTCTCCATCAATTAGGAATCTGATGCCGTCACTAAACACATTCCTTAAATTGTAGCCATTTGTTGAGTGTTTTTTTTTTGTGTCTAATCCGCATATATATCACCATTGCCCTTGATTTTCTCGACTGTATATCTCTTAAATGTCAACATATACACGTGTGATTTAGTTTACGAAGATTTTCCAATGACGAGAACATCGATCAGAGAGTAAAAAAGCCGTAAGGTTCACAAAGGTGTAAAATTAAAATGGGATATAACGCGCTAGGATTCGAGTTACAGGAACTAGGGCCAAACCAACCACCCAAGAATGGAATCGTCGAGAGAAAATACTTGACACCCTCCTAGAAGCAGCTATTCTTGCCTCCAGACCTTTCTCCATCAATTAGGAATCTGATGCCGTCACTAAACACATTCCTTAAATTGTAGCCATTTGTTAAGTGATTTTTTTTGGTGTCTAATCCGCATATATATCACCATTGCCCTTGATTTTCTTGACGGTATATCTCTTAAATGTCAACATATACACGTGTGATTTAGTTTACGAAGATTTTTCAATGCCGAGAACCTCAATCTTAGAGGAAAAAAGGCGTAAGGTTCACAATGGTGTAAAATTAAAATGGGATATACCGGGCTAGGATTCGACTTACAGGAACAAGGGCCAAACCAACTACCCAAGAATGGAATCGTCGAGCGAAAATACTTGACACCCTCCTAGAAGCAGCTTTCCTTGCCACCAGACCTTTCTCCATCAATTAGGAATCTGATGCCGTCACTAAACACATTCCTTAAATTTTAGCCATTTGTTGAGTGATTTTTTTTGTGTCTAATCCGCATATATATCACCATTGCCCTTGATTTTTTTGACTGTATATCTCCTAAATGTCAACATATACACGTGTGATTTAGTTGACGAAGATTTTTCATTGCCGAGAACCTCAATCAGAGAGTAAAAAAGGCGTAAGGTTCACAATGGTGTAAAATTAAAATGGGATATACCGGGCTAGGTTTGAGTTACAGGAACAAGGGCCAAACCAACCACCCAAGAATGGAATCGTCGAGCGAAAACACTTGACAACCTCCTAGAAGCAGCTTATCTTGCCACCAGACCTTTCTCCATCAATTAGGAATCTGATGCCGTCACTAAACACATTCCTTAAATTGTAGCCTTTTGTTGAGTGTGTTTTTTTTGGTGTCTAATCCGCATATATATCACCATTGCCCTTGATTTTCTTGACGGTATATCTCTTAAATGTCAACATATACACGTGTGATTTAGTTTACGAAGATTTTTCAATGCCGAGAACCTCGATCATAGAGTAAAAAAGGCGTAAGGTTCACAATGGTGTAAAATTAAAATGGGATATACCGGGCTAGGATTCGACTTACAGGAACAAGGGCCAAACCAACCACCCAAGAATGGAATCGTCGAGCGAAAATACATGACACCCTCCTAGAAGTAGCTTTTCTTGCCACCAGACCTTTCTCCATCAATTTGGAATCTGATGTCGTCACTAAACACATTCCTTAAATTGTAGCCATTTGTTGAGTGATTTTTTTTGTGTCTAATCCGCATATATATCACCATTGCCCTTGATTTTTTTGACTATATATCTCTTAAATGTCAACATATACACGTGTGATTTAGTTGACGAAGATTTTTCATTGCCGAGAACCTCGATCAGAGAGTAAAAAAGGCGTAAGGTTCACAATGGTGTAAAATTAAAATGGGATATACCGGGCTAGGATTCGAGTTACAGGAACAAGGGCCAAACCAACCACCCAAGAATTGAATCGTCGAGCAAAAATACTTGACACCCTCCTAGAAGTAGCTTTTCTTGCCACCAGACCTTTCTCCATCATTTAGGAATCTGATGCCGTCACTAAACACATTCCTTAAATTGTAGCCATTTGTTGAGTGTTTTTTTTTGTGTCTAATCCGCATATATATCACCATTGCCCTTGATTTTCTCGACTGCTGATGCGTATTCTAGTGTTATATTTATTAGGTGTATATTTTAAGCCCCTTTAACACTTTTTAGTCAAGTTTTAAATTTATAAAACACGATATTTACTAACACTAGACACACATATGGGCAAGTGCACCCATCGTGAGCGTAGTATAGTGTTGGTAAGATACCGAGGTCGTCCAAGGACACAAGAGCTTTTAGTACCGGTTTATCCTCAACGTCTAATCAAATCAAAAAGTTTAGAAAAATGTTTTAAACTAAGAAAAATAAAAACTAACTAAAATGCTGAAAATAAAAATAAAAAGAAAAACAGATAGACAAGATGAATCACTTGGTTCCGACTCGTATCTAGTGTAACCTTTGATTATTTCTGCACTTTTGCACTATTTTAAGAGATTATCTTAGTTATTGTAGTAGGCCCCTCTTTTGAAGGTGACGTTACCCTCACCCCAGTAGTTTGAGTCAGCAAGGATACAATCCTAAAAGGGTGGATTATTGGAAGATAATTAATTAAGTTATTAATGCAAATTATGGTAGGCCCCTCTTTTAGAGGTGACGTTACCCTCGACTAAGTAGTCTGAGTCAGTAGGGATACAGTCCTAAATAGCCGGGTTATAGTATTAATAGTAGTTAACTTATGAGGGGATCAAAGAGTTTGGACCCCTACCATCCAATACCGCTAAGTATTCAAGGAGGTCCTACTAAATTTGACCCAGGTCCATTGCAGGACCTCTAAACGCTGAACAATGGCAAGACCTTTACCAAACCGTTCCCTTAACCCCCGACCAGGTAGCCAACATACCTCCATATAGACCGTGGAGATATGAATGGTGAAAATCTTTTATTTTATATAGACAGTAAAATAATTTCAAGACACCACGGACAAACGATAAAGAAAGATCACCTTCAACATAAGCAACTACTTATTAAAGTCATTAATACGAAACCAAATAAAAAGTGCGAAAAGATTAGAAATAAAAAGTATTACACTAGACACTTTGTCTTCACCAAGTGATGTAAGAGGACTTAGGCAAACATGGCCATGATTGTCAAGAACTCTTACGATCAATCTTGCATCCCGAGACGACTCACACACTCTACGATGGACAATGGATGATGGTGGTGGATGATGGTGGTGGATGATGGTGTTATGGTGCTGGTGGGTGGTGGGTGAAGTGTGAGAGAGGTGGTGTGCCAAGGGATGGTTTGAGCTTGAGCCAAGCACTTCTATTTATAGGCTGAACAGAAGCTCGGGCAGGGCCCCGTGTCCAGTGGGCACGGCCCCGTGTCCACATCCTTCTCTTTCTTCATTTAATGCAGCTTTGTCTTATTAGTTGACCACGCCCTCGTGTCCGCTGAGCACGACCCCGTGTGCAGAAGAATCTTTGTACTATGAAGATTTGCCTAGATTGTGCGAATCTTATAGTTGACCACGGCCCCGTGTCCGCTGAGCACGGCCCCGTGGTGGGCAATAGAAGCTTCTACCACTTTGTCTTTTCTGCTGACACTTGGGCACGCCCCCGTGCTGGCTGAGCACGAGGCGTGTTCAGGCTTCTGATTTCTTGTTTTGCTTGGGAAGATGCTGTCGTGGGGTCGAGCATGTCACGTCTTGTTCCTTTTCTTGTATTTATGTTAGATTTTGATGTCTTTTTGCTTCTTTTGTTAATTTGAGCTCATTTAATCCTGAAAATACAAAAGGAAGACAAAAGCACACTTTTTCCAACATTAGTACTAAAAAAGGGTTAGTTTTATGCCTCATTTGATGAAATTTATATGTTACATTTTGAACACATCAAATACCCCCACACTTGAATCTTTGCTTGTCCTCAAGAAAAACTCTTTAATATGTGGCTATTACACTCCCAAATGGAATGGGTAGAGAAGAAGGTTTTTGGGCTTGTCGTAGAGTGTCGGGATTTCCAAGATTCTTTATTTAATTTTATTTTTATTTATTTACAATCCTATTCATCATGATTTATTTAAAACTTTTCATAAGATAAATGACTTATTAGGGCATAACATACCTTTGTAAAATTCTGTTTAGATACAAGTTCACATACCTCACGGGGATCACTCAACACTCGCCCGAAAATGTATTTTTGTGGATCACTCGAGAGCGGCATGGAACTTACTCTTACCATAGGCTTGCCAAGCAATCAATCCTCCTCCTTTTTAACTTATATACCTTTGTAAATATCAAGAGGACTTTGTGGGTGAAGGGTTAGGCTTGGGTTAAAGGTAGGTGGTTGGGTTGGTGGTTAGTGGTTAGTAGAAAAAGGGCGAAAAGCGTAACAAATGTCAGTTTTTGCAAGACTTTCTATTTTTGTAACTTTTATTTTGATGAAGCTTTTATTCAAACCAAGTTATTTTTGATGAACTTGTTTGTTTATTTTCTTTTGCTTCATCCTCAACACAAATTTTTTTTTTTTTTTTGAAAAGTCATATGAAAAATCGAACTTGTTACTAAAACAAAGGGTTAAAAATAAAAAGGTTTTGGTGGGTAAAAGGGTGTTTGGTTTGGGTTATGATATGAAAAGGTTTAGGCTCAAAGGGGCTAACTAGGGGGATTTTGGGTAGGTGGTAAAAAAAAGGAAAAATAATGGTGTAGAAATAAAAAGGGTTAGTCCTAATGCCTCCATCATTTACTTACTCGGGTTTAAGTTGGTAAGGACCGGGAATGTATCGTCATGGAAAGTTCTAGAGTCGTAAGAACCAAGCGGCTATTCACACAAGAAACGAAATATGAGCATTTAGTCTAATGATATGTAATTGTATGCTCAATAAAGGCTCAAAACTCACTTTTGTGGGAATAGGTTTTTATGTGATCAAGTATATATAATCAAATTTTAACTAAGCTTGTCATGCCTTTTCATAATTTTCTTATGTTGGTTCTTTTTATCACGACGCTATCGGTTGTAAATTTGTAAAAATATAACCTTTTTGAGAACTTGAATTTCCCGAGTTAAACCTAGACAAGTAAAAAAAATGAAAATTTTTGAAAAAATTTGGGGTGATTAGCGATTCCAATAGAGTTTTGTGTAAGGCTTGTATTTAGGACTTGTAAGATTCAAGGTTTTAGCATCCCCCCCACACTTAAATTACACATTGTCCTCAATGTGTCCCAAAAATAAGTTTTTAGGTTGATTGAATGTGTAAAAAGGTGTAAAAAGCAAAAATTTTGTGCTACTGGGCGCTGAACACGGCCCCGTGTTGTCCGGGCATGGCCCCGTGTTCAAGTGCCAGTAACAAAATTAAAACAAGAGAAACAGAAGTCTGGACACGGGGGCGTGTTGGGTGAACACGGCCCGTGTCCAGTTACCTGAACTGGGTCTTTTTCTGCAGACTGTGCAGCACGGGGCCGTGTTGGGTGGACACGGCCCGTGCCGAACTTTCTGTAAACGAAGAAATTTGTCGGACGGTTCTGTTTTCCTGTATGGGGTGCTGGTTCAAGCTTCCCTTGCATCCTTTGCCATCTCAAGTGTGTTTTATTCCTGGAAATTAAAACTAACTAGAAAACAAGAAAATTAATCTAAACTAAGGATAGTTCCGCGGAATGCCTCCGTGGTGCATCACGTTTATAAGGGTCCTTGGCTAGACCCAAAGCCTGGTCACATGTTACCCAAGTGGGATGTATTGCATCCCATGTTACACCGTCGGAGAGCGTCATCCAAGCTCGAGTCTATGACCTTCATGTATTTGACCGGGTCTTCTTCCTCTACTTTCTTTCCACATTCAAACTTCACTTCCTCATCCCCAAACTTTAATGTTAACGTTCCGTCATTCATATCCACCACTGCTTGGGCGGTGGCTAGAAATGGCCTCCCGAGGATGAGAGGGACATCGGTGTCTTCTTCCATGTCTAGGATGACAAAGTCGGTTGGAAAAACGAAGTTGTCAACCTTGACCAGCAGATTTTCAGCGACACCTTGTGGAAATTTGACGGACCTGTCGGCGAGTTGTATGCTCATCTTTGTAGGGCTTGTTGTTCCTAGGCCGAGTCGTTTGAACATTGACGTGGGCATGAGGTTAATGCTAGCCCCAAGATCGGCTAATGCATTACGAACGGGGGACTTCCCAATCGAGCAAGGAATTGTGAAGCTCCCGGGATCGATTTTCTTTTGTGGAAGTTTGTTGAGTACTAAAGCGGAGCATTCTTCGCCTAAGTTAACTAATTGCAATGATTCAATTTTCCTTTTGTGAGTGAGGAAATCCCTCATGAATTTTGCATATTTAGGCATTTGGGTTAGGACCTCAATAAAAGGAATATTAACATGCAATTGTTTTAGTAAACTTTCGAACTTTGCGAATTGCTCATCGGTCTTTTGACGATTTAACCTACCAGGGTACGAAATTGGAGGAGTCTTGATGGGCTCTTGATTTGGTGAAGGAGCTTTTTCCGGTTGAGTTATAGGTGAAGTCGTGCTTTGGCTGAGTTGACTTCCTTCAACTGGTGGTAATGTGGCATCCTCGGGACCCACGGTTCGGTTTCTCAATGTGATGAGGTGTACTTGCGCCTTTGGGTTGGTTTCGGTATTACTTGGTAACGTGCCTTGTGGTCTCTCGGAGAAATTTTGAGCTAGTTGATTTAATTGTTTTTCAACGTTTTGAATGCTAGCTTGTTGATTTCTAAAATTCGATTCCAATTGTTGAAATCGATCCGAGTTTTTCTTTTCGGTGTCGGAGATGAGGCGAGATACGGTATCTTCAAGCCTTTCTCTTCCACCTTGTTGTTGAGAGAAATTTTGTGGTTGTTGAAAATTAGTTCGTTGGTTTTGTTGGTTACTACTATTGCCGGGATCTCTCCAACCAAGATTTGGGTGGTTACGCCATCCTTGGTTGTAGGTACCCGTTGGAGGACCCGACGGCCTAGGTCTATTATCAATGTAGTTTACCGTTTCTGCCTGTTCATCTAATTCTTTCATACAACTCCAATTTTCATGTGACCCACCACACCCTTCACAAGCCATTACCGAGGCCGTTTTGTCATTTCTAGCCTTTTGATTTTTGAAGAGAGGGCCTCGATTTGGGCTTGTAAAGAGGTGCTTTCATCAACCTTATGGGCGCCCGGGGCAATAGATTTATTACCTCGGGGAGTGTGCCATTGAAAATTGGTTTGAGCAATTTCCTCAATTTGATTATATATTTCATTTGGGCGATGATTACCTAGAAGTCCCCCGGAGCTTGAATCAAGTGTTTGTCTTGTGTGTGGCAACAACCCATTGTAGAAAGTGGATACTTGTTGCCACACCGCTAGACCATGATGAGGACATTTTCTTAGAAGCTCCTTGAACCTTTCCCAAGTTTCATATAAGGATTCCCCATCCTCTTGTGAGTATGTATTAATTTCAGTCATTAGTTTAGCCGTTTTAGCAGGAGGGAAATACTTATATAGAAACTTTTGGGCTAGTTCATCCCAGGTGTTTACCGAGCTAACTGGGAGGGTGTTAAGCCAAGCCTTAGCTCGGTCGTTAAGTGAAAATGGAAACATCCTAAGGCGAATGGCGTCATTTGATGCTCCATTGATCCGAAAAGTATCACTTATTTCCAAGAAATTAGTAATATGTAGATGGGGATCCTCGTCCGCAAGCCCATGGAAGGTTGCGGAGTTTTGGAGCATTTGTATCAAATGCGGCCGAAGTTCGAAGTTGTTGGCTTCGACATTCGGTGCATTGATAGCGGCGCCGAGATTGCCTACGGTGGGCCGTAGGTAATCCATGAGGGTACGTTGGTCCGCCATTGGAAGTGGGTCCCCCGAAACTTTCTCTTGATTTTTAGCTTTAAGTCTTTTTCTGAGAAAGCGTTCGGGTTCTTCTAGAGGTTCTTTTATGTCTCTACTAGAACTGGAGCTCATGCACTACGTAGGAGGTTCAAATGTGGCGCTTGGGTTCCAAGTCCTACAATAAAAACAGAAAAGAACGTTGGTCAGAATGTTCGCCACGGCCCCGTGCTTGGTGAACACAGCCCGTGGTCAGAGATACAGTGATTGTTTCCCGGATCCCTGTTACTGGGAGTTGGACACGGCCCCGTGTTGCACCGACACGGCCCCGTGCTCAGCTCTCTGTAACACGGAAAATAAAAACTGCCAGTAAGGAAGCTGGGCACGGCCCGTGCTGAGCTCTGCAGAAGCTGAAAAATTAAGAAAAATCCTAAAAAAAATGAAAAATAAGAAAAACGATTAGGCCGTTGATTCCTAACTTTCTTAAAATCCTTGTGTCCCCGGCAGCGGCGCCAAAAACTTGATGTGTATTCTAGTGTTATATTTATTAGGTGTATATTTTAAGCCTCTTTAACACTTTTTAGTCAAGTTTTAAATTTATAAAACACGATATTTACTAACACTAGACACACATATGGGCAAGTGCACCCATCGTGAGCGTAGTATAGTGTTGGTAAGATTCACAATGGTGTAAAATTAAAATGGGATATACCGGGCTTGGATTCGAGTTACAGGAACAAGGGTCAAACCAACCACCCAAGAATGTAATCCTCGAGCGAAAATAATTGACACCCTCCTAGAAGCAGCTTTTCTTGCCACCAGACCATTCTCCATCAATTAGGAATCTGATGCCGTCACTAAACACATTCCTTAAATTGTAGCAATTTGTTGAGTGTGTTTTTTTTTTTTTGGTGTCTAATCCGCATATATATCACCTTTGCCCTTGATTTTCTTGACTGTATAACTCTTAAATGTCAACATATACACGTGTGATTTAGTTTACGAAGATTTTTCAATGCCGAGAACCTCGATCAGAGAGTAAAAAAGGCGTAAGGTTCACAATGGTGTAAAATTAAAACGGGATATACCGGGCTAGGAGTCGAGTTACAGGAACAAGGGCCAAACCAACCACCCAAGAATTGAATCGTCGAGCGAAAACACTTGACAACCTCCTAGAAGCAGCTTTTCTTGCCACCAGACCTTTCTCCATCAATTAGGAATCTGACGCCGTCACTAAACACATTCCTAAAAATGTAGCCATTTGTTGAGTGTGTTTTTTTTTGGTGTCTAATCCGCATATATATCACCATTGTTCTTGATTTTCTTGACTGTATATCTCTTAAATGTCAACATATACACGTGTGATTTAGTTTACGAAGATTTTTCAATGCCGAGAACCTCGATCAGAGAGTAAAAAAGGCGTAAGGTTCACAATGGGGTAAAATTAAAATGGGATATACCGGGCAAGGAGTCGAGTTCCAGGAAAAAGGGCCAAAACAACCACCCAAGAATGGAATCGTCAAGCGAAAGCACTTGACAACCTCCTAGAAGCAGCTTTTCTTACCACCAGACCTTTCTCCATCAATTAGGAATCTGACGTCGTCACTAAAAACATTCCTTAA
>JARYGA010059421.1:0-49944 GCA_030545235.1 Helianthus tuberosus | reverse complement strand
CTTACTCAAACCAAACCACCATTGTAAAATGTTTACGTATAATCAAATGTCAAAATGTTTGTGTGAAAATCATGTCTAATGTCTATGTCTAATGTAAATCATGAATTGTGTATATCAATGTCAAAATGTTTATGTCTAATGTAAATCATGAATTGTGTATATGAATGTCAAAATGTTTATGTCTAATGTAAATCATGAATTGTGTATATTAATGTCAAAATGTTTATGTCTAATGTAAATCATGTAATGTGTATCCAAAATATCATGTATGGTAAGTGAAATATATCAGCTAAACCATATGTAAAATGCACAAAAACAAGGTATTGAAGTAAAACATGGTTTAAATCAAAGCTATGTTTTGTGGAACAAATGCATGCTATACTGATACAAACATCTATGCGGTATTGTGAAAATGCATACATTCAAGCCTTGTGACTGTGGTGATAGACCCCTAAACGAATTTAAAGGTCTATCTGTGTTATGTTTATCGAATTCGGTCATTCCTTCCACCCAAACAAACCTAGGGTTCAGGAATGGGAGTTGTCAAGTCCTATGGTACCATTACCTACTAACGAACGGCATAGCTAAGGTTAATGAATGTATATTGTCCCATTTGAACAAACCAAATGTCATACCAAAATGTAAGCATGTGATGAATAAAAAATGTACTAAATATGCACACAATGGACGTACATAGCATAAAATGTAATGTAAAATAATGTACTAAGTATGCACACAATGGACATACATAGCATAAAATGTAATGTAAAACAATGTACTAGGTATGCACACAATGGACATACATAGAATAAAATGTAATGTAAAACAATGTACTAAGTATGCAACAAAGGACATACATAGCAAAAACACAATGAAATCATGTACTATAATGTACTAACGAACATAACAAGCATATGATATGAAAGCATGAAAGGCATGAAAGTAACAAGTAGGCACATGTGTTTCACCCCAAAATGTTTGGAAAACAGTAAAAGAGGGGTCTATGTACTCACTTGAGATTGCTCAATAGTCCTAGGATAACCACCAAGCAATGCTAGAAGATCTCGGAATCAAACGGTACCTAATATAGGTAACTACATTAATAAACCGGACCTAAATCGGAGGATAGGATAGAATGAGGGCTAGTAAACCAAATGAGTATGGGAAACTCATGTAATATGGTTTAACAAAGCCCACATACTAAAATGAAACCTAACCTAAGTGCTTACGACCCATTACGACCCGTTTAGGTAGCTTATGCTACTTTAACGCGTCATTCGCGTAAAACGCGTTTAGAACGCCTAACTAGTCCTATGATAAGTAAAATATGCCTTAACATGTCTAATATTGTTACCAAATCAGTTTAGATTCCAAACGTTAAGTTACATATGCTTAAAATGAATTTTGGCGTTCAAAGGGCATTTTGGTAATTTACCTAAGGCATATATACTACCTATCATACAACTACTCAAACGATGTGACCATAAGGTATAACCTCGGAAGGTTATTCCCTATACAACTATGGTCACCTAATGTGTTTGGTCGGATTCTAATGATCGACCAAACGGGTCGGGTTCGAAAGTGTAAGCGATTGTTTAGATCGCTTATCTTACGACCCTATATAAGCACTAAACTAAATGTGACGAGCTAAGCATGTTAAATCATGCTTAACTAAGTTTAGAAAACAGGTTTGGTATCAAAACAAACGGTTTTGATACCTAAAAGTAGTTTGGTTACAAAATACGCAATAACACGCATTTTGGCCGAAACCACGACTCGTCACTGAGCCTAGATAACGTGGTAATCAGTAGGTATAGTCACTAGGGACTATAACCATCGTGATTACGCTCACGTTATGAAGTTCAAACGAACTTCGCATTGACCATAAACTGGTCAATGCAGAAAGTCAAACAAAGTTTGACTTTTAACGCTAAAAGAATAAAACGAACGAAGGAACACTTACAAAGGGTCCCCGCAAGCTAATCTCGATCCAAGTAGCTCAGGTATGAAGCAATGGCTTCAACTAAGAGCTTCTTAGATCAGATTTGTGGGTTTTGCAAGGAATTGAGGTGGGTATTTATAGGATTAGGGCCTCCGTTAGGATCGTTTCTTGAAAACCGTGATCGAATCTCATCCGTACACTTGTTGGAATGTTATGGAACATCAATTGGCCCCCCACCATCAGGTATCAACATGTGGCATTGGGTTTGGGAGTGCTTAAGAGCTGTAACCAGCTGTTTGGAAGTTTCTGATGTGCTGGGGACCCCTTACGGACCGTAAGGGTGATGGCTTACGGTCCGTAAGCCATCAACTATGCTGAAATGACAGTTTCAGTCCCTGCACCTTGTTTCGTTGCGTAACGGCACTTCTAACACCCGTCAAACCCAATTTAAAGCTCCACAATGATGTTAAGAAATAGGGAACATGAAATATGCTTGAAAACATCACGGATGTCGGTTCGTTTGGCCGTACGATTGCGTTGTTCGGTTAATTGCGACGGGAGTCGTAACGAACGCAAAAACGATCCAAATTAAGCGACGAATGGATTTTTGACAAGCCAAACACTAAAGCATAATATTATAATGCTTACATAAATTTTTGGATGTCCGGATGTATTCAGAACGTAAGTTATGCGAGAAAGTGCAAACTTGTTCACTTTTTGACGCTTTTAGTCCCTGAATGACCCAAAAGTTTATTTTAGCACACCGAACCCCTCAAAGCCTATTTCTAAGATATGTAAAGGATATTTATGGTATGTTTAACTCATGGTCATGTTCTGGAATGTCTGTTACAGTTCAAATCGGCATACTTTCACAGTTTGTCGAATTTAGTCCCTGTAAGCGATTAAACTTGATTTTGTCCTACCAAAGCCTTCAAAACTTATTTCTAAGTTATGTAAAGGTTATTTAAGGTATGTGAAGCCTCTTTCACTATTCTGGAGTGTTCGTTGCATTAAACTGGTTATATTTACGCATCAGTGCGCGTATAACCTTCCAGAAAGCGATTTAGAGCCCGAAATCGAACAAGAATTGATATGTGCAAATGATACACATATTTGTACAAATCCCAAGTATGAAATACAATATTTCATTAGTTTGGTATTTGTTTGATGGTCGCGGTGACCCAGGTGTCACAGTCTCCCCTACTTTAGGAAATTTCATCCCGAAATTTATTCAGAGGAAACTTGTGAGTGCTTGAAACATGAAGTTGAAAAGATCAAACAACACTGGTTAGAGTCCTGAACTTCTAGTAACTTTAAATAACGTCATGCTTGCAATGCGAGAGGGACACTTATATACAAGTATATAAACCGTTATTGGTGCATCCACCGTACCTCTTGTACATTGTTCACATTTCGTTATTGTTGCCACTACCGGTTCTTACACATAATAAATCTTACTGTGGTTTCCATGCACCGAACTTCATAATTATGTATGCATCCATAATTACGTAATTCCTTGCATAGTCACGTAGTGCATCTTAAAATGTGTAGGGGAAGAAAACAATGAACGAGCCTGTGATGATTGTGACTAGACCACCATAGGGTCCCTTTTATTAAATCAATAAATGATTTTAATAGACAACCAAGGAGTCTTTTCAGCTTATATCATCACATGTCATTCTTAACCAGATTTTTGAATCAATCTTTTTGACTAGACCACTAGGAGGGTCTCTTATGACTCATGGAGTGGTACTATATAATCCAAAGGTCTTAACTAACACATAGAAGCCCAATAAGGATTTAGGGTAGTACCTTTTTGAATATCCTTCTACGAATCCCTCATATGAAGATACGAAAGGTTCTACGAGGATTTGGATAACGAATATCCAGAGTATACAAAAACACAAAAAAATGTATAAATGAAAACACAAAATGCATAAACACAAAGTAACATAACCACAAAATTGTTTATCTTGATCTTTAATTTGTCATCATCTTGTTAATTGTGCACATGCATTTAAAGCATACCAGGTATCAACTCCGTGGATTTTGATTGGCACTTTAAATATTCCCAAGGATCTAACTATAAAGATAGAAAGATCTTTTAAAGAGAAAATTCGATTTCGATTATAAGGAACCGAAATGTTCGAATTAAGGTACACAAGGAATCCAGTTAAGGATTCTGATTTGAATGACAATTATCCACAAGGATCTAATTGTGAAGAAAAAAAGATCCCATATGGATTTTAGAAGTTGAAGATGTTTTGAAACCTGTTTTAAAACCTTGCACTGGATGTGCTTAAGTCAAAACATGAAGTAAAAATGCTTATGAAGTTGAGATGCTAGATATGTCAAGGCGACATATGAAGCAAAATTTGAAGGTTAAGTCAATGTATGAGGTAAATATTTTTGAAATCTATGCATGGGGTTCTTAAAAAAAATGTGTTCAATGTTTTTGAAACCTTATATATAATACTTTTGAAATCATAAAGTAGGTGTATTAGGTAAGTATATTTATAAAAATGTTTTAAAATCATGAGTTGAATTTTGAAAGTATGTATAAGGTTTTTTGAAAACATGAATGATGCTTTTGAAATCGTGCACTTGATATATTACTTAAAATTGTTTTCAAACTATATGAAATATTTTGAAATCATGAGGGTTGTTTTTGAAAACATAGACAAAGCTTTGTGCATTTGTTATGTTAAGTAAATACACTATATTAAAAATGTTTTCGAACTATATATAGAATGTTTTGAAATCATGTAGGTTGTTTTGAAAACTTATGTTATGCATGTTGAAGAAATCAGAATGTAATGGGTATGAGATTTGAAAATACCCTTAGTTATCTAACCAAGGATTCAAAGGCACAGATGTGCAGAAGCACGATTACTCATAATGTCACTTTATTTCCTGTACTTCGTTTCTTAGAATAAAACGAGTACTTAGAATTTACCAAGGAAATCATGAGTAAACACAAAAATGGGAAAAATTCACAAGAGTAGTTTGTAAGGAACATAGTTCCTTAATGTAGGTATTATAGGGAAATGCCATACACACATGTAACTACACTTGTATATCAGAATTTGTGATCAACGATTTATTTATAAACAAAACAGATTGTTTCACATTACAAGAAAATAGAAGAAACAAAAGCATAAGACAACAACATCTTCTAATCAGCAAACTGCTCATCCGTGGGTTGGATTTGCCTTAGCAGGCTTCGGGCATTTATTCACGAAATGACCCATGTTGCCACAGTTGTAGCACGATCCAGGCGGGAAGCGAGCTTGAGCAGGATTGGCTTGTGGTTGATTTGGACCACCTTGGTTCGGGTTACATCGACAAGCACTTGCCAGGTGACCAACTCGCCCACATGATACACACAGACGACACTGTAAGTAAGCTTGGTGATGCCCATTACATTTGTCGCATATTGGTGCCGTTCCCTTGTATTGCTTCTTAGCAGGTGGTGTTGCCACCCGGATGGGTCCTGCTTGATTTGGTACAACCGCAGTTGAGCAAATCCTTGCTTTATGACCTATAAGTCCACAAATATGGCATTTGCGGCACTTCACACTAGCATGATGATGAAGGTTACATTGGTTGCACAAGGGTTCAGTTCCATTGTATGGCTTCCTAGCAGGGGGTTGAGCTGGTTGGTTGGGGATGGCTTGACCATTGTGAGCGACCACGACGAAGTTCTGAGAAGCCTTTCGCTTCTTTGACTTCTTAGGGGATCCAGTCTGTTCATCCATGGTCTTTGATTCCTTGATTGGTTTCTTGGCTGGTGGTGCTGTCACTTGGCTAGGTTTTGCCTGTTTTGGTGCAACCGCTGCGGGATTCTTTGAAGCTTTACGTTTCTTTGGTTTAGGTGAAGGCTTGGCCTCTGCCTCCTTTGGTGACTCTTGAGTGGCTTCATCCTGGAGACGATACATGGCAATGCCTAAATCCACAGTCTTCAGAATCACTTCGCCTATTCGCTGGGCAAATTTGGCTGTTCGCTCGGACATTTGACCGTTGCTGAGAGGAAGAGACATTCTAGAAGGAAATGAAAGACATAGGAAGAAACATGCGAAAGGTTATCAGATAATCAAAATAGAATGATAACGCATGGAAATGGCGATCATTTGTTTGTTACCTAAGGCAAACAAATGAGACGGTGACTAATCGAAGTAAACGGGTCATATTAATGTATCGCGAAGACATGCTTTAGCCTATAAGTGGACACTCACCCCAAGAGTTCCCAGGTAAGAGTGACTGGTCCGATTATGTGGATTTGTACGAACACTCTAGCCTTAGACAGAAAACTCAGAGTACAGGCATCCACTCTTCCAGATTGCACGTGTTCACACTATAAGACCCAAACTTTGACGAGGTTTTGAAAATTCAAAGGGGTTCAAAACCTTATAACAGAGGGTTCAAAACCTAGTAATCAATCATCCTAGAACAGATGATTAGTTTTCAAAGCGGTTTTTAAAATTTGTGTGCTTGTTGAGGTCGTCGCCTAAGGATAGGTGACGGTATTATTTTATGACTAAACGCAAGTAAACTCGCGTTAGGGTCCTAGGAAGGTTATAGACTAGGTCAAAGCATTACTAATAACCTAATTCCCTATAACCATGAGCTCTGATACCAACTTTTCTGTCACACCCCGACCACGCTCAACAACAAAACGTGGAAGAAATGTCGGGGAGTGTTGTAACAGAATCATTGTTTCATAACACATGGAAATTGAAATATTGTTTTATTGATTAAAAGAGTTACAATGTCTTGACAATCAAAGAAATATAACATAAATAACTAGTCTTGCATCTTTTATTGTCACTAAGGCCCAAGTCCGCCTAAGTGTATGTTGATAAATCCTATGCATCATATCCTGAAACACATGTGAAAATAGGTACGTCAGCATAAAAATGCCTGTGAGATACATAGGTTTTGTGAAAATAAGATTCATGACTTATGTTTAAGAAAATGTTTAGTCATGAACCTTGTAATTTGCTTTGTCTTGTAAATCATTTGAAAAGTGATAAATAAACCAAATGATATATATGTATAAAAGAATAATACATGGTTAAGTAAATAACCAAGTAAAATGAGTTTGTATTAGATAAGTTGTTTGTAAAACAATGTATTGTGAAAAGTATGTTATTTGTATAAAATGTTATATGTCTAAATTGAAATGATTCAAATAACGCTACGATATGTAATACCATACAAGCACTTATATATAGGAAGTATCAGCGGCGTATCCACCATGCTTGTATCATATTACACACGCCTCGTTACTTAAATCCCTTACTCAAAGCAAACCACCATTGTAAAATGTTTATGTATAATCAAATGTCAAAATGTTTGTGTGAAAACCATGTCTAATGTCTATGTCTAATGTAAATCATGAATTGTGTATATCAATGTCAAAATTTTTATGTCTACTGTAAATCATGAATTGTGTATATGAATGTCAAAATGTTTATGTCTAATGTAAATCATGAATTGTGTATATTAATGTCAAAATGTTTATGTCTAATGTAAATCATGTAATGTGTATCCAAAATATCATGTATGGTAAGTGAAATATATCAGCTAAACCATATGTAAAATGCACAAAAACAAGGTATTGAAGTAAAACATTGTTTAAATCAAAGTTATGTTTTGTGGAACAAATGCATGCTATACTGATACAAACATCTATGCGGTATTGTGAAAATGCATACATCCAAGCCTTGTGACTGTGGTGATAGACCCCTAAACGAATTTAAAGGTCTATTTGTGTTATATTTATCGAATTCGGTCATTCCTTCCACCCAAACAAACCTAGGGTTCAGGAATGGGAGTTGTCAAGTCCTATGGTACCATTACCTACTAACGAACAGCGTAGCTAATGTTAATGAATGTATATTGTCCTATTTGAACAAACCAAATGTCATACCAAAATGTAAGCATGTGATGAATAACAAATGTACTAAGTATGCACACAATGGACATACATAGCATAAAATGTAATGTAAAATAATGTACTAAGTATGCACACAATGGACATACATAGCATAAAATGTAATGTAAAACAATGTACTAAGTATGCACACAATGGACATACATAGCATAAAATGTAATGTAAAACAATGTACTAAGTATGCAACAAAGGACATACATAGCAAAAACACAATGAAATCATGTACTATAATGTACTAATGAACATAACAAGCATATGATATGAAAGCATGAAAGGCACGAAAGTAACAAGTAGGCACATGTGTTTCACCCCAAAATGTTTGGAAAACAGTAAAAGAGGGGTCTATGTACTCACTTGAGATTGCTCAATAGTCCTAGGATAACCACCAAGCAACGCTAGAAGATCTTGGAATCAAACGGTACCTAATATAGGTAACTACATTAATAAACCGGACCTAAATCGGAGGATCGGATAGAATGAGGGCTAGTAAACCAAATGAGTATGGGAAACTCATGTAATATGGTTTAACAAAGCCCACATACTAAAATGAAACCTAACCTAAGTGCTTACGACCCATTACGACCCGTTTAGGTAGCTTATGCTACTTTAACGCGTCGTTCGCGTAAAACGTGTTTGGAACGCCTAACTAGTCCTATGATAAGTAAAATATGCCTTAACATGTCTAATATTGTTACCAAATCAGTTTAGATACCGAACGTTATGTTACATATGCTTAAAATGAATTTTGGCGTTCAAAGGGCATTTTGGTAATTTACCTAAGGCATATATACTACCTATCATACAACTACTCAAACGATGTGACCATAAGGTATAACCTCGGAAGGTTATTCCCTATACAACTATGATCACCTAATGTGTTTGGTCGGATCCTAATGATCGACCAAACGGGTCGGGTTCGAAAGTGTAAGCGATTGTTTAGATCGCTTATCTTACGACCCTATATAAGCACTAAACTAAAATTGACGAGCTAAGCATGTTAAATCATGCTTAACTAAGTTTAGAAAACAGGTTTGGTATCAAAACAAATGGTTTTGATACCTAAAAGTAGTTTGGTTACAAAATACGCAATAACACGCATTTTGGCCGAAACCACGACTCGTCACTGAGCCTAGATAACGTGGTAATCAGTAGGTATAGTCACTAGGGACTATAACCATCGTGATTAAGCTCACGTTATGAAGTTCAAACAAACTTCGCATTGACCATAAACTGGTCAATGCAGAAAGTCAAACAAAGTCTGACTTTTAACGCTAAAAGAATAAAATGAACGAAGGAACACTTACAAAGGGTCCCCGCAAGCTAATCTCGATCCAAGTAGCTCAGGTATGAAGCAATGGATTCAACTTAGAGCTTCTTAGATCAGATTTGTGGGTTTTGCAAGGAATTGAGGTGGGTATTTATAGGATTAGGACCACCGTTAGGATCGTTTCTTGAAAACCGTGATCGAATCTCATCCGTACACTTGTTGGAATGTTATGGAACATCAATTGGCCCCCCACCATCAGGTATCAACATGTGGCATTGGGTTTGGGAGTGCTTAACAGCTGTAACCAGCTGTTTGGAAGTTTCTGATGTGCTGGGGACCCCTTACAGACCGTAAGGGTGATGGCTTACGGTCCGTAAGCCATCAACTATGCTGAAATGACAGTTTCAGTCCCTGCACCTTGTTTCGTTGCGTAACGGCACTTCTAACACCCGTCAAACCCAATTTCAAGCTCCACAATGATGTTAAGACATAGGGAACATGAAATATGCTAGAAAACATCACGGATGTCGGTTATTTTAGCACACCTAACCCCTCAAAGCCTATTTCTAAGCTATGTAAAGGATATTTATGGTATGTTTAACTCATGGTCATGTTCCGGAATGTCTGTTACAGTTCAAATCGGCATACTTTCACAGTTTGTCGAATTTAGTCCCTGTAAGCGATTAAACTTGATTTTGTCCTACCAACGCCTTCAAAACTTATTTCTAAGTTATGTAAAGGTCATTTAAGGTATGTGAATCCTATTTCACTATTCCGGAGTGTTCGTTGCATTAAACTGGTTATATTTACGCATCAGTGCGCGTATAACCTTCCAGAAAGCGATTTAGAGCCCGAAATCGAACAAGAATTGATATGTGCAAATGATACACATATTTGTACAAATCCCAAATATGAAATACAATATTTCATTGGTTTGGTATTTGTTTGATGGTCGTAGTGACCCAGGTGTCAGACTAAGTATGCTGATTGTGTTTCTGAAAAATAAAACAAGTTCATTAATTTGAGACTTGAATTTAAAATCAAAAATTCAAAAACAGTTTGTGATATCTTCAAGGTCATTTAGTTGGACTTGAATGATTAACTGTGAGGGATTTGGATTCTTATATTGTTAAAATCTGTTGAATAAAGCCAGGTTACGATTCCTGGAAAATTGAAATTGCTTTCATTGTAAAATTGTTCATATGATAAAAGAGCCAGGTCATTTAATCCTGGATGTTCAAAATGTTATTTCTTATAAATGTTTGAGAAATTGAAGATATTGTACCAGACCATGATCCCGATAGCCTTGTCTAAGGGGGAGTCTGAAGACGAGCTCAAAGCAAGGGGGAGCTTGTAACCAGAAAGCAAGGTGTCGATCCCTAAAGCACGGAAGCTTGATGAAAGGGGGAGCCTGAAGAAGCTGTTAATGTTAGAGCCAGAGTAAGATCCTGGTACAACATTCAAAGATAGAAGCTGATCAAAGAAGATAAAGATTGATGGATGCTTACACTGTTAGACAATTTGGTAAGAGTGTGAAGACTGATCAAGACTGAAGATGTGTCATGATAAAGACTCGGCACTGAAGACTTCGTCAACATCCAAGGGGGAGTCAAAAAGGTGTAGAAGTCAGAAAACTGATGAAATCAAGCTAAACTCTTCCTCCTGAGCTCTGATACCACTTGTAGGATCGTTGTGCGACCTGATTGAGTCGTTCAGAAGAGTTTTGGATCCGAATCAAAGGCGGAATTCAGAAAACTAACATCCTAACTCATGTCAAATGGTTCCCCAAACTCGAGTGCCAAACAAAGGTTATCAAAATGATAAGATCACAGAAATCCCAAGACTATGACATACTACCAATGCATCATAATGTAAGCAAGCAATTCATGTAATCATACTATGGTGACAAGTGTGTGTCCGTATGCGACGTCATAAATAAATGTGTACTAGCCATGTAATGTATGCAACAAATGAGAAAGACGAACCTTGCAATCTGGAGCTGAGTGTCATGGTCTTATTGACATATTCAGAATTGTTCGGTTATAGTCTGGTTTTACAAAAACGTTTTAAAACCAAGTTCACTATAACCAGTGGCTCTGATACCAAACTATCACACCCCCAAAATACCACATGCGGAAACACCACTGGGCGTGTGATGTACCAGGATCTAGCCACCAATCACATTGAACCATAACATAGAATTTAATAAAAGTTTCCATTTATTTCATAAAGTAAATCCAAACACAATCAAAACCAATTTGTTCAGCGGAAGCATAATGTAAATAGTGTTTTCAAGTGTTTCAAAACGAGAGTACGATAATCTTTAAAACTTGTATCCAAGAGCTAGGACCCATGACCACTCCAGCACTCCCAGATAGCAAGTTCCAACCCATGTACCTAAGGACCTGCAAGCATGCAGAAAAAGTGTGTCAGACAGGCTGGTGAGTTCACAGTTTATGTTAACCGTTTAATGCCAAGTAGTGATTTAAGATTCGTTAAGACTGTTATGTTGATAATAACTCGATATTACGGATACGGCCCTTTTTGCCCTTCCCCAATGCTCTATCAAACATTGGTCATGATTTAAAGTTATTAGTTCACGCCCGTCCTATCCAAGAGCGTCGTGAGGGTGCCAAACCTAATAGCGCTATCAACTAATAACCTCGTTGCCCTACAAGCAACAACCGGTAGTAATGATGGGACTTAAGTGATAAAGAGTGAGTGTATTATCCAACCATAACGTTTACGGAAAACCGTTGCATATCCCCTACAAGGATAGCATTGTGAAATCCGCCTCACATCCCCTACTAGGATGCGGGTATTTGAAAACCGCCTCATATCCCCTACAAGGAAGTGGGTATTTGAAAACCGCCTCATATCCCCTACAAGGATATGGGTTTACGAAAACCCGTTTACAAGTTTTATCAGTTTGATTGTCCCCACCAGACGCATGCTTGTTTTGAGAGAAGTGAACTCACCTTAGTTTGCTCGGTATGATTTATTACTTGTTCACACTTAAACAGTCACAGCCTATGATATTCACGTATGCGATATTAGTTTATATTCATAAGGTTTACGTATGAATCATACTCATAGTGTGTGTGTGTGTAACAATCACCAAATGGCACATAACAGTTATTCTACTCATGTACATCCGAACCCACATGTATGTTTCGTAACAATATTCAATAGTCAAGTATGCTAATCAAAACCGATTCATGTTTCCTCATGCATAACTGATATCCTCCGCAGACAAAGGTCAACATATCATTCTTAGTGTTGTGCTAGCTCAAGATCTGGATTCTACTCACGAGACCACCGATCTCGAGTTAAACAAGAACAACCGTCTTGAACCGATTAACTGGACGAACTAGGGTGATTCCTGGTCAATCAGGTCACTTGGGTCAAGATGGGATTCTGTTGGTTAACACGTTGTCAAAACGTCTCGATAAAATGACAAACAATCAAAACGACCAAGTGTAGGACGAACGGAACAATCGGGACGGAATGCTGTCCGACCGGACTACTGTCCGAGCGGATAACCCACCCGAATGGATTGCCATCCGAACGGGTCACACCTTGGGTCACACACTTAATCAACTTTATTTGAAGTTTGAGTATTGAACGAATCGCCATCCGATCGGACTACCATCCGACCGGATTACTCTTCGGATCATGAGATACTAGGACTTTAATGACTTAAACAATTTTCAACATGTTCACTAACAGGGTTGCCACCCGGTCAAATGGACATCCGACCGAGTGACACTTCTGCTGTGGATTTGTTCCCATAAGTAACCTTACCACTAAGGTCGCCGTCCGACCGGATGACCATTCGAACGGATTGTCATCCACACAACTGACTGTCCGACCGACCGACTTGAAGGATAGAGTTACTTCAATGTTTTCAAAATGCTACAACGAAAACTTCAAAGGTCAAGCCATCATACACAAACACATCCTTCTCAAAGGGAGAAACAATCCACTCGAATAGTCACCGGACCAGACAAGCTGTCCGACTGGATGACCATTCGAACGGATTGCCATCCGCACAGACAAGCCGTCCGATCGGATTACCATCCGACCGAACTGCTATCCGACCCACTCACACTTTGTATCATTTTACGCGTCACTTATCGTTATGCTATCAAACTATTCAGGCTAACCCTACTCGCTAAGCGCTCCCTTCAATCCATCAACCGCTGTGAGTATATTCGATCCCTTTTTGCTTTACGCACTTTTGGGTGTTACATACGTTACGAATATTCAAACTACAGCAATCACACTACTCAATACTATTTGAACACTAACCGTTAATGCATGTTATACGTGGCTTATGAATGCTTGTTTGTTATGTTTACACATGGAATGTTGTCTACCTGCCTTAGCAACGATAGAACTATAGTTTGGACTCAGCACCTGTTCGCGGGGGTTGTTAAGGACAATTACTTGCATGGATTACGGTGGTAATCATGTATTGCGAACTGCATTTGGCAGTCAACCCGCAGTCATTGGTATCGATGGATCTATGTCGATAACTAACGTGCTTCATTTCACTATGTGTACGTGCTGGTTATGCGTAAACGAATTCGAATTTTATATGCTATTATCAAACTTGTATGCTCACCTTTACATTATATGTATTGACTTTATTTTAACGTATGTGACAGGTGTTTAGGATGCACACGTGGTAGGAAATTGAAGCTAGAATAAAGCTCTAGAGCCCAACAAATAGTTGTCTGTAGTAATTAAATCAAGGGTCTCTAGAAGCAGATAAACAATTGCTCTATTTGAAAATCTAAGTTGCCGGAATAGAATTATTTGCCTGGAATTTGTCTGCAATAATTTTTTTACCTTTTGAGACATGGTATGGGACATGTTACTTTAAATTGATTGGTAATGATAATTGTTATGGAAACTTCTGGACAATCTGTTTCGCTCAGTGCCATGCCCCGATGTTTCCGCCATCGGTTGGGGTGTGACAGATTGGTATCAGAGCCATAACTATAGGGAATTAGGCAAGACACGACCTAGTCCGGGTCGATGTCTCAGAGACCTAGTCTATAGTTAGGAACCAACAGACCGGCTTGTGCATATCCGGTAGGGATTATGTACGAGCTTATCACTCGATATTCTCGCTTATGCTACACCATCACTGCACTCGAATTTTCAACTATGAAAGAGTAACTAAGTCAAGATTAGGTGTGAAAACCGCAAACTCTCGACTGAAGTTGCTAATCAACCCGTATTCTATTTACAAACAAGGAGAATTATGCCAAATCAGGAGTGAAATCCGTATTTTGATGAATAATCTCCTCTATTTTATTAAAAACAGGAACGAAGTTGTTAAGCTAGGGGTGAAACCCTAACCTTGACGACTTGTTTCGCTCATTTTACAAAACTCTCACCAAAGTCTCGACGGACTCCAATTACCTGAAGACATGATACGACTAACGGGATGCGTGCCCAACGCCCAAGAATCGAGGCAAAGGCACTGCCCTGAAGGTCAAATGTGCACAACAAGTCCTTGTAAATAGTCGAATCACTTTGGGTAGTCTAAGTCTAATAGCCGCAGACGATCTATTTCTCGACTTTTATGTGTTTCGATTCTGAGCCCGCAACTGCTGACTCTGATGATTTGTCGATTTTATGTGCTTGTATGTGTGTTTACCTGTTTTATGTGTTTAAATTTTGGAGATTTACTCGATTTTTGATTTTACTTCAATGACATCCGACCGGATAGTCACCCGGGCGGGATGCCATCCGACCGACCCACACTTTCCCCTTTTGGAATCCTATAAACACCCATGTCACTCTCAAACTTTCTACTTTTGGAAACTCTCGTCCGACCAGCATGCTCTCCTCACCTTTTCTTCGATTTCTCTCGATTCTGGTAAGATCTCTTCCTAAATCTTGTACTTTCTTGACCTACACGCACTCCTAAACCTTTCTACCTTTTGAATCTTAACTTTTAACCGTGAAATCACTGGATTCGAGGTGTTCTAGGATGACGTCATCATGAGTTCTTGAAGAACTTCATGTTTTGGCTTCAATCCACCGAGAACAACTCGGATCTAAATGTGTATAGATGATAGATGCAGTCAGAATACCCCCCGTGTCCCGATATGCATCTTGTGACTAAATGTGTATGTGCTTCTGTGCTTATGTGTTCTACGTGCTTATGTGCTTCTGTGTTTTTGTGAATCGGTAATTATGTGACTACGTGTTTACGTGATGTATGTGTTCCTGAGCTTTAGTAAACGTTAGATGTGTGAGGTGAGATTCGAATACGTTGTGTTGAGTCCTGTGACGATGTCTGTTGCTGTCATCTGGATCCCGTCACCCACTGTCTCATCAAGAGAAGAGAGACAAACGCCTTGCTGCTATCATCGCCAAGCAAGTAGCAAAGGCCGTAAGTGATGTCTACGAGAACGTCAGCAAATCGTCTGAGGAGTCATGAACCGAAGCTCCTAAAGCTGCTACTAAGACTACTTTCAATTTCAAGCAATTCAAGTCTTGTGGGCCAAAGGAATTCACTGGCGAGGAAGGCCCTACAACGTTGTTCCAATGGTTTGATTCCATCGAGGTCCCTATGCGACAGAGCGGTTGCCCCGACGATCTTCGTACTCTGAATGCTACCGGCGTTTTCCAGTCCCGCGCATTAGACTGGTGGACGGCCGAGAGAAACAAGTGGGGAAACGATGCAGCCTACGATCTGTCGTGGGACGAACTCAAGGAGGTCATGCTGGAAGAATTATGCCCTCCTCATGAACGCCAAAAGTTAGAAGATGAATTCTGGCACATAGAGCAGAAGGAAGGTGACAACGCTGCTCTCACTGCTCGCTTCAAGCAGCTCAGCATCATCTGCCCTGACCAAGTCAAGACTCTGGAGATCACAATCAAGAAGTATATCCAAGCTTTGCCCGACTGCTTCGCAGATTTCGTGCAAGCGGCTAAGACTAAGACGATCGAAGAAACTTACCTACTAGCCGCCAAAATCAATGACAAGAGGGCAAGGCTGGTTTCTGGGATAAAACTTCGAAGCGCCTGCATCAAGCTACCACCGCCGCGCCAATTGCTGAAACCACCACCTCGTCAAGCAACAAGAGGAAGAATAAGAGAAAGAACAGCTCCAGCAACAAGAACTGTGCGATCACTGCTGCACCAATTCAAGCTGTACCAGCCCAACAGCGTCAAGTAGCGGCGCCTGTGGCTAATGAACCGCTTGCCAAGCGTGCATACACTGGGCCACACCCGCTTTGCCTTACTTGTAGCTACCACCACCCGACTACCATCTCTTGCCGATTATGTGCTCATTGCAATATGTACGGCCATTTCACTACCAACTACCGTGCTCGACAAGCCCCTGCTCATCAAGCTCTACTCACCGCTCCTCCGGCACCCGCGGTCAACGCCAGAGTCTGCTTCGCATGTGGCGATCCTAGCCATTTCGCCAACATGTGCCCAAACAGGGTTGTGAAGCAAGAGCCCCAGCGGCAGCAGCCTCAGCAGCAGCAACACCAGCAGCAACAGCAACAAGCAGCACGCGCACGAACTTTCAACATCAACGTGCGTCAAGCCCAAGCCGACAACAACGTGGTCAATGGTACGTTCCTTGTGAATGGTATTTATGCTTCATGTGTTTTTTATACTAGAGCCGATAATTGCTTTGTGTCGTTCGAATTCGAGAAACTCCTTAGTCGTAAGCGCTCTCATCTCTCCTCGACGTTCAAAGTTGAAGTCGCTACGGGAAGAACTGTCGCCATTAATTCTGTGCTTCGTGATTGTACTCCCGAGCTCAACAATCACATCTTTCCAATCGACCTTATTCCGATGCAACTCGGAAGTTTCGATGTCATAATAGGCATGGACTTTCTTCGTGAAAACCATGCTGAAGTGGTGTGCTTCGACAAGATGATTCGATTCTCGCTCGCGAATGGTGATTTATTGTGTGTCTACGGTGAAACTACTTCGAAAGGTCTCAAGCTCATGTCATGTGTCTAAGCTAGCAAGCATCTCCGCAAGGAATACAGAGCTTTCTTGGCTAACATTGTAGTAGCGGAGAAGGAAAAGAAAGAGAAGAAGGAAGTAAAAGACGTTCCTGTGGTCCGAGAATTCCCCAATGTTTTTCTAGAGGATCTTCCCGGACTACCACCAAGTCGTGATATCGACTTTCGCATCGACCTCATTCCTGGAGCCAACCCTATTGCCAAGGCTCCTTATCGACTCGCGCCGTCCGAAATTCGTGAACTTTCAAACCAACTCCAGGAATTACTTGAGAAAGGATTCCTTTGCCCGAGCACCTCTCCTTGGGGTGCGCCGGTCCTTTTCATCAAAAAGAAGGATGGGTCGTTCCGGATGTGCATCGACTATCGGGAATTGAATAAGTTAACTATCCAGAACCGTTATCCCCTACCTCGCATCGATGATTTGTTTGACCAACTACAAGGTGCTACATACTTCTCGAAGATCGATCTACGCTCAGGATATCACCAACTACGCATTCAAGAGGAGGATATACCCAAAACTGCATTTCGTACCCGATACGGCCACTACGAATTCGTTGTTATGCCCTTTGGTCTAACCAACGCACCTGCGGTTTTCATGGATCTGATGAATCGCGTGTGTAAACCATGTCTCGACCATTTCGTCATTGTATTCATCGATGATGTCTTGATCTATTCCAAATCGAAAACCAAACACGCGCAACATCTACGTTTGGTTCTCGAGCTACTCCAGGGGAATCAACTCTACGCCAAGTTCTCCAAGTGTGAATTCTGGTTGGAGGAGGTTCAGTTTCTGGGTCACATTGTTAATAGTCAAGGTGTTCACGTCGACCCCGCGAAGCCGTTAAGAGTTGGGTTACACCTAAGAACCCATCTGAAGTCCGTTCTTTTCTCGAACTGGCGGGCTATTATCGACGATTTATCGAAGGATTCTCAAAGATCGTTGTACCGCTTACCGCTCTCACGCATAAAGACAAACCTTTTGTTTGGGGAACCAAACAGGAGTCTGCTTTCAAAACCCTTAAACACATGCTTTGCAATGCTCCCGTTCTCACATTGCCCGATGGAAACAATGATTTCATTGTCTATTGTGATGCTTCCAACCTTGGTCTTGGTTGTGTCCTTATGCAGTGGGACAAGGTTATAGCTTACGCATCTCGTCAGCTTAAAATCCACGAGAAGAACTATACAACCCATGACCTCGAGCTAGATGCAGTTGTTTTTGCGTTAAAGATTTGGTGACACTACCTGTACGGTACCAAGTGTACGATCTTCACCGATCATAGGAGCCTAAAACATATCTTTAATCAGAAGGAACTTAATATGCGTCAACGCCGATGGGTAGAACTTCTCAACGATTATGACTGTGAGATTCATTATCACCCAGGAAAAGCAAATGTTGTTGTCGACGCACTCAGCAGACGGAGCTATCTGCTTAGCACTCGTAATGTTCAAGCCCAATACGATCTCAAAACCCTCATCCGCGAAGCTCAGCACGCGTGTTTCAACGAACGCACTCTAAAGAAAGAAAGAATCTACCACGATGGAGCCCAGCTTGTGAGCAAGTCAAATGGGATATTCCACTTTCTGGACCGAATTTGGATCCCTAAACAGACCGATTTGCGACAGATTCTGATGGACGAAGACAAATCCCGGTATTCTATTCACCCCGGTGCCGACAAAATGTACCAGGACCTTCGTTATAAGTACTGGTGGCCGGGCATGAAAAGGGATATTGCTCTCTATGTTGGAAAATGCCTGACTTGTGCGAGAGTCAAGGCTGAACATCAAAGACCCTCTGGCTTACTCGAGCAACCACCAATCCCTATGTGGAAGTGGGAGAGTATAGCTATGGACTTCGTAACAAAGCTACCACACACGTCATCAGGTCACGACAGCATTTGGGTTGTGGTTGACCGTTTGACTAAATCAGCTCACTTTTTGCCAATACGGGAAGACTACAAGGTAGAACGATTAGCCCGAATCTACACCAACGAGATCATTTGTAATCATGGGATGCCTCGCGACATCATCTCTGATCGTGATGCTTGGTTTACCTCGTGACTGTGGGAAACATTTCAAATGGCACTCGGTATATCGCTCAATCTAAGTACCGCTTTCCACCCCCAAACCGACGGTCAGACTAAAAGAACGATTCGTACTCTTGAAGACATGCTCCGTTAGTGTGTCATAGACTTCGGTGGTAATTGGGATAACAACAACTATCACTCCAGCATTCAAATGGCACCATTCGAGGCTTTATATAGAAGAAGATGTCGATCGCCTATTGTGTGGCACGAGATCGGCCATTCGCAATTAACCGGTCCTGAGCTATTACAAGAAACGACAGACAGAATTTTCCAAATTCGAGACAACCTGGTAAAAGCTCGGAATCAACATAAAAGTTATGCAGATAGACGACGCAAGCCCCTTGAATTTGACGTTGGTGACTACGTACTCCTAAAGGTATCACCTTGGAAGGGTGTGGTCCGATTCGGCAAGAAAGGAAAGCTCGCACCTCGATATGTGGGACCTTTTAAGATCCTGGAAAGGAACGGAAAAGTCGCCTACAGACTCGAACTACCGGAGGAACTTAGTAACGTCCACCCGACTTTCCACGTGTCAAACCTCCGAAAGTGCCTAGCCGACTACGACTTATATGTTCCTCTCGATGACCTCCAGGTGAACGAAACACTGCACCTCGTGGAGAAGCCTGTCGAAATCATGGACCGCCAAACCAAGCAACTCAGGCGCTCGCGCATTCCTATTGTGAAAGTCCGATGGGAAGGCAAACGGGGCGCAGAGTTCACTTGGGAACTCGAAAGCGACATGAAGGCGAAGTACCCACAGTTATTCAAGGAGAAAGTCTAGAGAGAGAAAGTGATTCACGGTGTTGTACAACTTTCAGCCTAATTTCGGGACGAAATTCCCAAAACTAGGGGAGGCTGTAACACCCCATGTTTTCGGGAAGTCAAAGTCAAGTCAAGGTCAAAGTCAATGACCGATTTCGCGCAACCGACTAATAATATATTCGTTTTTTTAGCTATTATGTGGAGTAAGTGTCTACAATTACAATAAATCGACGTATGATTATCGCTATTCAATCGACCTACGACTGTGAACTATAGGAAGTAACAATGCGATAAAGCTGACTAAACAATAATCAAACTATGCTAATCAAATCGACATCGAATGGTAATCGCACTCGCAACTCAAAATACGCATTTTGGTTAGTTATATACGTGTGTGTGTGCCCTATGTGTTACTTGTGCATGTTTATTTATGTTATGTTGTGGTAATCAATCGAAACGCAATCGAACTTGAAATGCAATCGAACTTAATCAACATCGAACTCGAATCACAATCAAACTATGATAATTAGTGGAGAAGGGATAGTGCGAGATATGAGTGGTTGGGATTAAAAGTAATTTGAATAGGAAACTCCATCGTATCGCATCGCTCGCAATCGAAATCGGATCAGCAAAAATCGTCGCGTCGAACACATGAACCAAGTGCCATCCGGCCGGATAGCCATCCGACCGGGCTGCCACTTGGTCATGGTGCCAGGTCGCCATCCGACCGAGATGACATCCGACCGGATAGTCACCCGGGCGGGATGCCATCCAACCGACCCACACTTTCCCCTTTTGGAATCCTATAAATACCCATGTCACTCTCAAATTTTCTACTTTTGGAAACTCTCGTCCGACCAGCACGCTCTCCTCACCTTTTCTTCGATTTCTCTGGATTCCGGTAAGATCTCTTCCTAAATCTTGTACTTTCTTGACCTACACGCACTCCTACACCTTTCTACCTTTTGAATCTTAACTTTTAACCATGAAATCACTGGATTCGAGGTGTTCTAGGATGACGTCATCATGAGTTCTTGAAGAACTTCATGTTTTGGCTTCAATCCACCGAGAACAACTCGGATCTAACTGAATTCCACACAAATGAACAAAGATCTATACTATATCTAAACATAAACACAGTGAAAAAGGATTGGAAGACGGTTTCTAATTTTCTTTCAACTCGTTTGCACTCAATACGCTTGGAACCGATAGAAACGGATCTAGATCTAGTCCTCCGCTCATTCTTAGTGTTGTGCTAGCTCAAGATCTGGATTCTACTCACGAGACCACTGATCTCGGGTTAAACAAGAACAACCGTCTTGAACCGGTTAACTGGACGAACTAGGGTGATTCCTCGTCAATCAGGTCACTTGGGTCAAGATGGGATTCTGTTGGTTAACACGTTGTCAAAACTTCTCGATAAGACGACAAACAATCAAAACGACCAAGTGTAGGACGAACGGAACAATCGGGACGGAATGCTGTCCGACCGGACTACTGTCCGAGCGGATAAGCCACCCGAACGGATTGCCATCTGAACGGATCACACCTTGGGTTCTACACTTAATCAACTTTATTTGAAGTTTGAGTATTGAACGAATCGCCATCCGATCGGACTACCATCCGACCGGATTACTCTTCGGATCATGAGATACTAGGACTTTAATGACTTAAACAATTTTCAACATGTTCACTAACAGGGTTGCCACCCGGTCGAATGGACATCCGACCGAGTGACACTTCTGCTGTGGATTTGTTCCCATAAGTAACCTTACCACTAATGTCGTCTTCCGACCGGACTACCGTCCGACCGGATGACCATCCGAACGGATTGTCATCCGCACGACTGACTGTCCGACCGACCGACTTGAAGGATAGAGTAACTTTAATGTTTTCAAAATGCTACAACGAAAACTTCAAAGGTCAAGCCATCATACACAAACACATCCTTCTCAAAGGGAGAAACAATCCACTCGAATAGTCACCCGACCGGACAAGCTATCCGACAGGATGACCATCCGAACGTATTGCCATCCGCACAGACAAGCCGTCCGATCAGATTACCATCCGACCGAACTGCTATCCGACCCACTCACACTTTGTATCGTTTTACGTGTCACTTATCGTTATGCTATCAAACTATTCAGGCTAACCCTACTCGCTAAGCTCTCCCTTCAATCCATCAAACGCTGTGAGTATACTCGATCCCTTTTTGCTTTACGCACTTTTGGGTATTACATACGTTACGAATATTCAAACTACAGCAATCACACTACTCAATACTATTTGAACGCTAACCGTTAATGCATGTTATACGTGGCTTATGAATGCTTGTTTGTTATGTTTACACATGGAATGTTGTCTACCTGCCTTAGCAACGGTAGTACTATAGTTTGGACTCAGCACCCATTCGCGGGGGTTGTTAAGGACAATTACTTGCATGGATTACAGTGGTAGTCATGTATTGCGAACTGCATTTGGCAGTCAACCCACAGTCATTGGTATCGATGGATCTATGTCGATAACTAACGTGCTTCATTTCACTATGTGTACGTGCTGGTTATGCGTAAACGAATTCGAACTTTATATGCTATTATCAAACTTGTATGCTCACCTTTACATTATATGTATTGACTTTATTTTAACGTATGTGACAGGTGTTTAGGATGCACACGTGGTAGGAAATTGAAGCTAGAATAAACCTCTAGAGCCCAACAAATAGTTGTCTGTAGTAATTAAATCAAGGGTCTCTAGAAGCAGATAAAAAATTGCTCTATTTGAAAATCTGAGTTGTCGGAATAGAATTATTTGCCTGGATTTTGTCTGTAATAATTTGTTTACCTTTTGAGACATGGTATGGGATATGTTACTTTAAATTGATTGGTAATGATAATTGTCATGGTATGGGAATTATTTGCCTGGATTTTGTCTGTAATAATTTGTTTACCTTTTGAGACATGGTATGGGACATGTTACTTTAAATTGATTGGTAATGATAATTGTTATGGAAACTTCTGGACAATTTGTTTCGCTCAGTGCCATGCCCCGATGTTTCCGCCATCGGTTGGGGTGTGACAATTCCAATCATCAATTATATCACACGTTTATCACTCTAGCTATGAGTAATCATCGAGCATTTTGATTCATACCAACCATAGTCGTTTCATCGAACTGTTAAGCATATCATCAATTATTAATCATAAAGTACTCAACTAAATACACAAGTCAACGATTCATAACAAGAGCATCCTAATCGTATTTGTGTTAACAGTCAGTAACATCATTCTTATGAATTAAACCTTGATCACCAATGACATCATTCACATAGTTCAAACCCTAACAGACACAATATGTATGATTTCTAAATTATTAATCAAAAATCATCATTAATCAACAAATGAAACCAAATCATGATAACAGGCATCTACACAAACAACCTAACAATTAGATCGAGTCGGGTTATCACAAACTAACCGGATGTGAGATGGGATAAGCAAGAACTTCTAGAGAGTGGTGATTGCCGTCGAATGTAAGGGAGAAGAAAGAGTGTCTAAGGTTTTGCTGATTGTGATTATTCGTGATGTTATGCGAATAGGGTGAATATAACTGACTCACACTTGGGCCTCACCTGGGCCACAAGCCCACACGGTGAAACTCCTCTGGTGAAACTCCTCTGGTGAAACTCCCCTGGTGAAACTCCCCTGGTGAAACTCCCCTGGTGTTTCGCCGAGACCCATAAGTGACAAAAGTCCTTCATGCCCAAACATTAAACCCACCACACAACTAGCATTAAATCATTCTACAATGATATTAACGATACAACGCTCAACGAGATGTAAAACCGGATTCGTAAAACATGTGACGCGTGAAGGAAAGGTTTTGAAATCTAGGGTTGTCATACCAGTGATCCGTTAGACACTACATAATCATCGTTAAGCTCGAATGTGATTTATTTTTCTTGTTGACCAGTTTTTTTCCAGTATCGCATGTTTACCAAAACTGCTCCAAAATATACAGCGACCTTTCTTAACAGAGGGTGAATGACAGTCCTGTATTTTGGACCGCCACAAACGTTCTCCCATGCGTAAATAAGCAGTTGTTGGGTTTCCAACTCTACTCTTATACGCAACCATTCTTTATTGTTGAGCAGTAATGGGAATAAAACATAATCAACATCAAAAAAAGATGGAAACGGGCTTAATTTACCATTGCAATAGCTAGCCACGTTTTTTGGAACGGACTGTAACAAGCTTTAATAAAACTTTGGTGGTAGAATCGTCCAACGCATATTTAACAAGGGGTCTTTTTGTAGCTTTCTACTTCTCCAGTTCATTAATCTTCCAACCCTGCCTTCAATATGCTGTAAAAAAATTTAAAATTATAAGTTTTTTATTAAGAAATAAATTTTAACAAAAAAAAAATACTTAATAGTTCTTACTGTTTAGGTGAGATTACAGTTTAAATGTTTGCCCAACAAAGTTCCCCAAAAATTTTTGTCAAGTTCTACAGTCCTTGAAAAAACGGCTGAGAAACAGAACGGAGAATCCCCATTATTATAGAATTCGACAACATCTTTAGACCAATTTGTTGTTTCGTCGTCTGGTATAGCCCATCTACCGTTGTTGTGCTGGTGTAGGCTTTGCCGATTATGTATAAACTGATCTTCATCTGGAGCGGGTTGATTTGCATTTTCGTTTAATGATAATGTCTTGCTTACATTCATCGGACGCCTCCACCTACTTAAGATCCAACTAGAAGATTTCTTAATGGGTTGGGAACAATATTCGTCATTAGCTAAGCTTTTCCCACGGTGATCAGACATAATTTAGCTTGACAAAGGAAAACCAATTAGACAGTATTTTGTGGTCTCAAATATTTTGCCACACAAAATTATTAGCACAATTATTGGTTTGGTATTGCTTTATATTATAATATTAAATTAATTTAATAACTTAGCCGATGCTTGCGTTGCGTCCGCCGACGCTTTCAAAATTCGAGACGTCTTGCGTCAGCCATCCTTATCCTCTTGCGTCTGCCCCTTATTGCGTCGCCCGAGAAAAATATTAAGTGAACATTAATTAGTATTTAATGGCGTCTGCCCCCTTATTGCGTCTTCCTCCTCATTGCGTCATTTACATGATGCGATATAACTTGTTTTTATGACCGTATTACTTTATATTCGAAACATTCTTCAAGACATAATCTTCCTAGTTCGATTTTCATCTCTTCTTTGTTTCGAAAAAGATACCCTTCTTTTAACCGACAATGTGACCCAACTTTTTCTATAACATTAAAAGAAACAGGTAATTGGTTTTCAGAATCAAAATTACCTTTATCACAATCATTAAACTCATTAGTTTCAAAAACATTATCGTTTAAATCGGGGCATTTGAAATCAGTGCGTTGACTTCCAGAAGACGAACCAACGCCAATTTCTTGAACTACATATAATTTAAAAAGCTCATAGGGATTTTTTTCAATAAGCTCAAAAAAAAGGAAAGATCATAATCATTAGTTAAATCAATGGGATCAGTGAAAGATGACATTTTGTATGATAAACGTGTGATATTTTGAACACCAAAAATCTCAAAAAGATATCTTACAAATTCAGTATACGAAATATTATTGTTTGGGATTTCTAAAAGACGTCTTACTGATTGACAATCAACAACATATTCCAAGTTCTTATTAATAACTTTCCAATTTCCACCAAAGTAAACAACAAATCTAAAACCCATAATTGAGAGTAAAATCACACGTGATGTCTCCTGTTTATTTTCTTACTAGTAATACTTCCTGGGTCCCAATACTTCCTATTTAAAAGAGTCAAATGTTTATGAAGTCAGTATACAATCTAAAGCGTCCACATGTGATTTATCCGTCCTTCGTACGATTTTAAAGCGTCTATCAGGTTGGGTCAGTCAGTACGGTACGATGACGCCTTTTGCGTCGGCGGGACTTCCTTTCTGCGTCGGCGGGACCCTTCTGCGTCGGCGGGACTTCCGGTTGCGGCGGTACTTCCCTTATGCGTCGGCGGGACTTCCTTTTAAGTCGGTGTGCCTTCTCTATTGCGTCAGCGGGACTTCTCGATTGCGACAGCCAGACCGTTCCCGTTTTTCAATGTTAATTTATCGAGATTGTCAGAATTTTGTCTTTAATTTATAAAACAATTCCCTAAAATAAATATATTATATAAGAATTTCCCAGTATTTTAATACTTATTGGCCTATAAATACTACTCTAAAATAAATATATTATATTTTAATACGTATTGGTTGGTTTATTTGATTATTTTGCCAAACAGTGAGATCGGTTAAACAACAAACCCCTTAGACCCAAACCCCTTAAGCCCAAACCTCGTAAGCCAAAACCCCGTAAGCCCAAACCCCGTAAGCCCAAACCCCGTAAGCCCAAAACCCTTAGACCCAAACCCCGTAAGCCCAAACCCCGTAAGCCCAAACCCCGTAAGCCTAAACCCTTGGCAAAAACTGAACCGCGTTAAGTTCATTATTATATAATTTTTTTCATTGAATTTTAATGCAATTGAACTAGAATTCAAACGTAAATCAGTAAACTTTAGTATTTTATTATGATTGAATACAAAGTACATAAAAAACATAACACAAAAAAATACAAACATAATCATTTGAACTAGAATACACCAATCCGCTACTTCCATAAATTTAAAACTTGAACTAGAATACACCAAACCGCTACTTCCATAAATTTAAAACGGGGTAGGAGATCCGGATTCTGATTCCGGAATTTGCATCGAAACACCTAGCAATGATAAAGATGGGTCGTGAACTGGTAAGTTCCATCAATCCACATTTATATTGGACTAGGTGATATGTAAGGGGTTGTTCACATTATCTTCAACGGTTCGCCGGCTTCAGTTATGTTTGGAGACCTGGAAAACACATTGGTGAAACAACCCGTTAGACCCTTCACGTGTCCGTTGTAGATGAGTTCTTGGACCCGATCGACCCCGCAGAGCACGTGGAAGGGGAAATCTGATCACATCCGATGAAATCGGAGGAGATCTGTGTCCATTGTAGATGACTTCTTAAACCCGTTTGTTGAATTCGAAAAAATAATTTTCAGGGGGTCTGCCCATTTTTTGCAGCTGTGAACTGTGAACACTAATGGGGGGTAGAGGATATGGTAAACAAAAGATTGTATGTACATAAACAGGGTTGAACTTCAAAAAATTTAAAAATTGCACACGTTCACACTTTTTAAAGCGTCGACCAAAGCTAAAGCGTCGTCAAAGCTAAAGCGTCCGTTCAGACTATTTAAAGCGTCGTCCAGACTTTTTTTAAAGCGTCGGCGGGCCTTCTCTATTGCGTCAACGGGACTTCTCGATTGCGTCAGCCAGACCGTTCCCGTTTTTCAATGTTAATTAATGGAGATGGTCAGAATTTTGTCTATAATTTATAAAACAATTCCCTAAAATAAAATAATTATATAAGAAAATTATTTTTCCCAATATTTTATTACTTAGTGGCCTATAAATACTACTCTAGAAATAAAAAAAATCATATTTTAATAATTAATATGTTTCCGGTCAAACAACAAAATAATTTTACTTTTCTACATTTACCCCATTTTTATATTAACACAAAAACATAAAACCTAAACATTACATTAAAAAAACAAAAAAACAAAAAAAAATATAACCTAAAAACAGATATTTATTACAAGACGTTTTTGAAATCACGTGTTACAAACAAACATAAACTACGCCAAACTGCTATTTCCAATTGAATTAAATAGTCTTCAAATAACTTCGTCAAACTGCTAATTACTTCTGGGTAGAAGATCCGAACAGAAATATTAAATTAAGAATGAATTTATTTCTGCTTCCGGAATTCGCATCAAAACACCGACCAAAGATAAACGATGTGTCTTGAATTGGTAAGTTCCATCAACACGTTGTTTACACTTTGGCGGAAGTGATATGGGACTGGTTGTTCGCAGTTTCTTCACCGTCATGTGCCGAACAACCCGTTTGATGCATCACGTGTTCTTTGTAGATGAGCTCTTGAACACTTTGTAGTGATCAGAGGTAGAGGACGGGGAAATCGGCTGACACCCGTGCCATCAGACAAGTATTGTCGATTACAAACAACGACAACTCTAAAGCTTAGGAAAACGTCATCTTCAATTAAAGCAACTTCACACAAATCAATTTCAGGGGGTCTCTGATCATATTTGGAAGGTGTGAAATCTACGGGGGTAAAGGAAATTTTCATGAGATGTTCAATGCAGTATGAGGATTTTATGAAGAACTGGTGGTATATATAGGGGAAGAAATCTTGAAACGGTTTAAGAATAAATTGTTATATGTTAATAATTAAAGGGGGAGATCATAAATTTGTCAAAACCAAACCGTTTAACAATAAATTGAACTTCAAAAAATTTAAAAATGGCTCCGTTAAAAATTGAACACGTTCAGACTTTCTAAAGCGTCCGCCAGAAATTTTTAAAACGTCGGCCTAAGCTAAAGCGTCCGCCTGTCCGTTTTAAAGCGTCGGCCAGTCATTTTTAAAGCGTCGGCCAGATCATTACGGTGCGTCAGCAGGACGCAGGGGAAAGCGTCAGCCGGACCATTGCTCATCTTCAGCCGGACCATTCCGGTGCGTCAGCCAAATAAATCCTCAGCCGCTTTAGAAACGATATGAAACCAGGACACAAGCCGTGGAATCATTGCGTCCACCGACGCATGAACATTAATCAAGAGACGCTTGAACATGCCAGACACGTGTGGGACACGTGTCAGCTTGTAGGAAATGGACGCTTCAACATGAAAGACGGGCGCTTCCGAGGCTCTGAGGACCTTCCAAAGACGCAGGAACGTGACAATTTTGCAAATGCACTTGGTCAACCGACATTTTGGTAATTTTCCCTTGATTTTTACTCTCCATTCTCGTTCATGGTGTTATTGTTGGCTTCATGTATTTTTCTTCGATTTATCGGAATTCCGTGTAACGAACCAACCAACAAGTAAGGGATGTTTGGCTCCGTTTGAAATAGTATTTCGTTCATTCACCTCTATTCCACCTGAATCTGAACGATACCCTCAGTTCGTCGGAGATAGGCTGCCTTAACCACCACCGCAAACGCCACAACGTCTAGCCGCTATTCAGACCGTTGCTAGCTCTGTCACCACGCTACTCCGCTGTGATCACTACCTCAATGGTTAGCTCAGTTCACCGCATCAGACCCGTCACCCGCATTCCGTTCGAACAATGTTAACGCGTTTTTGTTTTACCACTCTTGTCTCACTCTTTGAATTGTCTCAGATTAAGAGCCTTAATTTTCTAATTTGATTATTGATATAAGCCTTCAGGTTTCGTCACTAACTTCATTGTCACAAATTTGATTAGTATAGAAGATGAAAGTACCAAAATTTTGATACAATGACACATGTTTGTTCCTTTGTTTCACTGATAATCATAAACTTATATCCACACAGACTGTTAAACATAGAAAACAATGGGAATTGGTAAACACGATTCGTTTCCGATACCCGGATCTGTTCATGTCTTAGTTCTCCGTATTTCTAGTTGCACATACTTCATTTGCGTATGAAATTTAATCTGCTTCAGTCCCGTCAGTCTATCGTCTAAAAAAAACAAAAAATAAAAAAAAAAAAACTCCCAACTTTAGTATATTTCATACCTGAGAATATGATGTTTAAAATCTGTTTCGTATCCGTTATACAAGATTTTGCTCGTCATCGTTACTTAGTAATTTCGAGGACGAAATTTTTTTAAGTGGGGTAGAATTGTAATACCCGAAAAAAAAAACAATATAAACATAAAAGAAAATATAATAAATTAAATAAAGTTCTAATTATTTTGATTATATTTGGAAAATTTAGTAAAATTTTTCCTTAATTAAATGAGATGCATATGTACATATTGAATTTCTTGCCTATTTGAAATAGATAATTTCCATGTCTCGTTGAAGAAGAAATAAATAAGTAAACAATCTAATTATTATTATTATTATTATTATTATTATTATTATTATTATTATTATTATTATTATTATTTCCATGTCTCGTTGAAGAAGAAATAAATAAGTAAACAATCTAATTATTATTATTATTATTATTATTATTATTATTATTATTATTATTATTATTATTATTATTATTATTATTATTATTGAAATTTTGATGAACGCATGGATTAAATGGAATTTAAATGTCGATATGTTAAAAGAAAGAATTATTATTAGTAGTAAAAAGAATAAGAAAGATTAGTTAGTTTGACTCCGCAAATCTCATAGCCGACTCCCCCGTTAGCCCCATCGCTATATTGTTATCTTTCTTTTGATCTTTATCTTTGTATAACAAATCGGCCGAAGAATGGGGATGTGATCGCTAGTTACCACCAATCGTCAACCCCTATAAACACCTGTGATCTCATTCCTCATCGGTATTTTTTTTTGTTTCGTTGAACTCGTTGCCGCACATCCACAACGATCCGACGCATCTGATTCTAAGCGGTTGATTAGCGTCTCCAACTCACGTCATCGGCCATAACCGTGTACCACCACTGCTGTCTAAATCTCCGGTTCGTTTTCGTTCGGCTATTGAGGTAGCAGTCATACTCATTTACTTATAGTCTGTTCATGGTTAAATTGTTGAAATATAGTGTTGGTGATCGTTGACTTGTTCCGGCGATGGAAACGTTATTTATTGAACATTGTTTTTTTTGGAAAGATAAACATTCATATACATGATGACGGTGCAGAGGAACAATGTTGAATTCTTTGTTGCATCTTATCGTTATTTATTGAACATTGATGCTTCTGCTTGTTCTCTAATTCACCAACAAAGATGAACCTCCAATGCTTATATAAGCCACATGTGTTCGAAAATAATCAACTTACAAGCAGGTTGAACTAAATATAATATATATGATGATAAAAGTGTTAAGTGTGATATATTATATCACACCTCTTCATATATTTTATTAAAAAAAAAACAAAAGGTCTCCGTCGCCGAGTAATCAACTAACCAATGAATGGAACCCCGGTTAATCTAATTCGACATGACTAAAAATATAGGGTCTTGGTCATTGAGGACGACTTGATTAATTGGTTTTGCTTTGTGTGCTAATAAGGTATGGATTCTGTTTTCTTTTCATCGTAGTATACTCTTATTATTCGTTACTCGTTGGTACGGATTCTTGTTCTTGTCATCGTAGTATTTTTATTCATATCCGTTACTTTGTAGTACAGATGTTTTAATTAGATGTTTCGGTTCGTATTGTTATATGATTAGTACTTATTGTAGCATGCAATAGACCTTAGATTTTGTGCTCATTATTGCATGTTCCCTTTAGACTTATGTCAAGATACATTTATTTTAATAAGGTTTTGTACTCTGTCACCTGAGCAATTATAAATTACTTGTCGTTGGGGCGTCAACGACATGGCACTCATCGTGACGGTGCGTAACTAAAGTTCACGACGTCTCTAGCTTGTGCTTGTGTAGCATTTGGCCCCTAGAGGCGGATAGATCGATCTTAGCTCTGACTCCTGACTCCTGATTCCTGTTGAGATGGAATAACGTGTGTACGCCTACACCCACCGTCTCGGTGCATGGACTAGCTAGCTGTGTACCCCTCTGTTTAGGCTCGTGGGTGCTTCTATATTACGTGACTTGTTTTACTGTTATATGTTGTCACGTATGTCTTGTCTCTGTTATGATATGTTTGATATGTTTATATGCATCAGATTATGTTCAGTGTCTGTTATCGGTTCAGTATAAGGTTTGGGATTCAAGTTATAACAGTATTTGTTTCAGTGCCAGAATTTCAGTCTCTGTTTTCAGCATTTGTCCTGTGTCTGCCTCAGTATTTTGTTTTAGAACTGTTTTGTTCCAGTATCGGTTTGCATAATCTTTACAAGTATTAGATTACTATGTTTTCAAAACTCAGGTTATCTAAACTATTTTATTTATTAAATATATATTTTCGAAGTTTCAAATGTGGTTCAATGTTAGTCTCAGTTCAGCTTCCATTATTGGGTGTTTCGTTCTCATTTGTTCGTATTTACATGTTCTATTTGTCACACCCCGAAATATCAGAGCGTTGGCGTGACTGGACTGGTATCTTCATTGCACAGCGGAAGAAAATAAGCTAAGTCTTTTAGTATGTGAACGCCCACTAAGTACTCGACTCTTCATGGTTCTCCTATTCCAACCGTTCCTTATCTTAGAAATGCAACCTGAGAAAGAAACATGCGAAAAATCAACATAAAGTTGAGCGAGTTCATAGTTTGTTTGTAAAAGGTTTGAAATAAATCTTTTTGAATAACCGGTTTTTGATGTATTGTTGAGAAAACAAATTTAAAATCATTTTCTTGTCAAGTTATACAGAAACTTTGTACGAAAACATGGTATGTATCTTGTATAATTCAAGTATTTCTGTATGTATCATGTATTCTTGTACAAATCACGTATTCTTGTATGTATCATGTTTTCTTATATAAATCAAGTATTCTGTATGTATCTTGTTGTTAATGGGTTGCAAGGCCATTAACATGTGACACGACATAGGAAGTCACCAAACCATAGGCATTTTTCTGTAGTCGATTCACGACTGAGACACAAAAACACTGCTTGGTAAAAGAGTGGCCAACAGTGGGGCTGCCCGGAACCCGTTAGATCTAACCTTTTGTTCTGCGGTCTAAGTATGTACACGATTAATGGTGCTTATGGTACCCTATTCGTGACACGATTTCTCGTATTATTCTTGTATCATTTCTCGTATCAATTCTTGTATCATTTCTCGTATCATCTCAAGTATCAATTCTCAGTTCTTGTATTCTTTATGTCAAGTATCAATTCTCATGTGTTTGTATACTCTTGTATTTTCTCGTAGTTTAGAAAGGATTCGTGTGTAAACGCTTGTTTGAAAAACCGGTATAAAACATAAGCTTTTCGTAAACCATTTGTGTCAGATAAATCTTGCTTGTAAAATGGTTTATAAATATATAATTCTTGTATGCTTTGCAAAAAGTGCATGTCTTTCCACCCCGAAAACATTTAGAAAAATGTAAAACCGTAAAAAGGTTGGGGTTATGAACTCACCTGAATATTCCTGTGCAAAGCTACCTAAATACGACTTCGCGATGTCGTTTCCAGGACGTGACTAGCTATCGTGCATTCTACAATATTCCTAACATGGAATATCTAATAAGTTTCGAATAATGTGGTAACTAATCTACGTGTTACCGAGCTCTACCGAATCGTTGATCAAACGATTTAGCGGTAAATAGTTAACTTAATGAAAATGACTAAGTTAATCTGCCGCGAGAAGCCGTTTGGGTATGTGGGAATATTCGTATGGAAGTATTATATAAACTCCTATTATATATATTGCGTCTTGTATATTTTTGCCAAAATATATGTATATGCCATTTCGGCGTTCGTAATAAATATAAAATATTATATTTATTTTGCAATAGTATCATCGAGTAGTTCGAAATTTGAAATAAATATAAAACTATATTTATTTTTAAAAACAAATCCACGTTGTACGATGTTTGAAATAAATAGATAAGTTATATCTATTTTATAAAAGAATCGTTGTTTTTGTTTGACGTTTGAAATAAATATATTTATTTTATAAAGATTTGCCGTTTTCGTATGTTGGTAAAGTGTCGTCGAAAATATTATACACTTGTATATAAAGTGTCTTTATATTAAAAACGTGTTTCGTTTTACGGATTTTCTCGAAAAACGGGCAAAGCTTCCTCTGTTTTTGAACGGCCCCGACAACACAGTTGCCGTTATATTTTCAAAAAATTCAACAAGATTCAACAATCTTTTTGCATAATAAATTTATGTAAACGCAATACTAAATAAATCTACGTAAAAGTTAACTAAGAATTCGTAAATTTGTTCGGTTCGAGCTCGTATTTCACGTAATCCATTAAAACTACGATCAAATGTAAATATAAATCTCGATGTTAATTATTTACCAAATTTTTATGTCGAAAATCTGAGTTAACCGAGTCAACCGGGTTGACCGAGTTGACTCGGTGAGTTGACTCGCTTGACCGAGTCATCCGAAACTGAATCTGACCGAAGCCACCTGACCCGAACATCGAACTGATTTGACCCATCTTGACTGTGTTGACCCGAGTTGACTCGGGCATGACCGAGTTGACTTGGTTTCACCGAGTCGGCCGAACCGCATCTGAAGTTGACTGAATCCGACCACCGCTGACCCGAACCCGATCTGTGTCGAGACCCGAAACAGACCATAACTCGGACCAGCTACACCAAATCTGAACCGGACACCAAATCTGAACCGGAGATCACTTCTTAAGCTAACTAAAAACCGAGCATGAGTCTGACCCAACTGAACAAACCTGAAGCACCACCATTACTCCCACCGCCGCGGCTCCGCCACCGTCGGCGTTGGGTCGCCGGCTCGTCTCCACCACCATCATCTGGAAAAACGCGTCGGATAAAGGCAGAGTCCGCCGGTTAAGGGCGCCGACCGCTGGACAATGACACCGACCGCCGGTCAATGACACCGCCCACCGGTTCTCTCGCTCTTCTCAGCCTCTCTCTCTCTCTCCGCCTCTCTCTCTCTTTCCTTCTCTTCTCTCTCTCCGTCTCTTCTGTCTTCAACCGTCGCTCACCACCACCCGACTGTGGTGGTGGTGGTCGGGTGTTGGTGTAAGGGGGGGTTGGGTGTTGTATGTTGCAGGTGACGTGGAGGTGTCTCGCTGGCCGACAATCCATCGTCGGCTCCACCTGTGGCCGCCGATCAGAAGGAACGAGAGGGAGGGGTCTAGGGTTCCACACATGCTGAAGATGAAGGGTGGATGGATGTTGTGTTGTCTGTACACTTAACCGAAAGAGAGGGAGAGAAAGGATATGAACTTTAGGTGTGTGTGTGTATTCAATTTTTGGTCTGATCAAAAGCAAAAGAGTAGGAGGTATTTATGGTGGAATGTGTGGGTATTGTCCAAAGTGATTTTCTCTAGTTCTATGTGTAAAGATCTATAAGGATCCCATGAAGATTAAGCAAAATCTGTAGAGATCTTATGGTCTCAATTCATGAGACACAAATCTCTTTTATGGATTTAGTAAAGATTTTGTGTAGATCTTGAAGAGATCTAATATACATGTGCAGGTTTAGGCTTGTGGGTGTTGGGCTTGGGCCCAGGGCCCACAAGCCCATCTCGTGTGTAAGTGGCCCGTAATTCCTACGAGACCCATTGTCAAATCCTGAACTCCGTTTAACGTCAAAATTTAAGATACACCAAAAGTACGGTCGGTAGTCGTTGTTGTCGCGCCCGTTCGTCGATTACGGTAATAATCGCGAAAAATTGTATCGTTGTCGTCTTTAATCCGTTTTTCGATCCGGTTTCAACTGTAGTCACTAAAATTAATTACGGAGCTAAATATAGCGTAAAAATTTAATATCTGTCGGCCTTGTCAGTGTTCTGTTTGGTTTCATTCCGTTGCCGTTTAACGTTTCACCGGTTCCTCTGTAAACCACCATTCGCGCACTGTAAGGACGGATAGACGTTCCCAGGCACTCCAAAGGCCTAATTAAGTTAATTCGCGCTGTAAACACTATTTATTATCGCGTTAATTACTTGTTAATCACGTAATTAAGAGCCATAAATTACCGGTTGTCACATTCTCCCCCTGTTAATAAAATTTCGTCCTCGAAATTTAGACTACGTTAACTCCTCAGAGTTACATTATGCGTAGAAAATACGAATAGTACCAAAGTGAACGATCATGAAATCGAATCAAGAGTTGTTCGAATGATGTGAATTCAAGGACGTATCACAAAATGCAAATGAATTCTAGAAATGATTGCACCCAATCAATGAATTTAGATTTCAACAAGCTCAAATGTACTAGTTTGCATGAAACGCTCGATCATGATCAGTCCAAGCTGCAAGTTCTACCGATGCCACAAGGTGTCGTAGTGAATGAAACAATTCAAATATAGCGGTGATCGAACAAGTATCACCTTTGTTTTGCATAAAACGCTTAATCATGATTAGCCCAAGCTACAAGTTTGTACTGACACCGCAAGGTGTCGTAGTTAACGACTTAATGGAGTCGTAGACCAAACAAGTCTACCACGACTCAGAACAATGAAACGCTTGTTAAAACGAATTCGAATATGATGTTTCCAATACATCATATGATGTCTTGAATTGAATATGTGTAATGAACAAGTTCAAACAATTGAATTTGATTTCGGCACAAGCCGACAATAATACATGTATCGACAAGAAAACTTTTGGCATGGTCACAACGAAAACCATGTATGTAACTTGAAAAGAAAGGAAATTTCAAGGAAATGTGTTGACTTGATAACAAAGAAGCCAACAATTTCAATAACGCGGGTCATTCGAATCACAAGCGAAATAATATTTGAACTTTAATGAAACGCTTTATTCGAAACAAAGCCACATGCGTAACAAACGATGCATGCGTAACATATGAATTTTCAAGAAATGAAGCAAATGAATATTCGCTATACTGAAAGAAATGATCGTGACACAATGACCATTATGAGGAGTAGAGATACGAAAATCTACTCAGTAAATGTGAAAGTCGAAATTTCAATAAAAGAAATTTAAGGACTTTACCTGGGGTTGCATGTGATAACCGTTTGTTACGTGACATTACCATAGAATGTCGAATATAGCGTACTCGTCGTTAACTGAAATAGGGGGAATACGGTGACTTGCGTCTTTTCCTTAGCATGACTCGTGTCGTTTGCAGGACCGCGCGCCAACTGCCGCTTCCTGGTCGATAGTCGCATGTGACGTACTTCAACCTCCGTTGACGTATAGCTTAAGTCTCACGTATACCTGTGCGCTAGCGTTTCGTTTCGCGTAGAATGTGATGTACTCCGACATCTGTTGACGTAAAATTTGAGTTCTATGTATTCTCGTGCACTAGCGTTTCGTTATGCGTAGGCTGCCTGCTCGGGAAGTTAAAACATCATAGACAATATGTATAATTGTGTGTGCCCGAATTAATATTTGCAGTTCCTACGTGATGACCTTTAATGAACTTCAACATAAGTTTTCCAAAGGTCTTAAATGCATGTTTCCTAAACTCTCAGAGTTTCGTGTACTATATGCGACTGTTTTGTGTATCGTGGGTAAAACACCACTTTAGCGTATGTTTGAAAACGGAATTTTGACTGTTCGTTTTTCGGCAACGGTTGGGGACCATATTCGAGTACTAGGCGTTCTGTATGTATTCAACGTTTGAATAATCTAAGTCCCCAGAGAATTATGAGGTTAGAGCCTAGGTATCTCTACAGAGAACCCTATTCGCTGTAACCTATAGCTCTGATACCAATCTGTCACACCCCGAAATATCAGAGCGTTGGCGTGACTGGACTGGTATCTTCATTGCACAGCGGAAGAAAATAAGCTAAGTCTTTTAGTATGTGAACGCCCACTAAGTACTCGACTCTTCATGGTTCTCCTATTCCAACCGTTCCTTATCTTAGAAATGCAACCTGAGAAAGAAACATGCGAAAAATCAACATAAAGTTGAGCGAGTTCATAGTTTGTTTGTAAAAGGTTTGAAATAAATCTTTTTGAATAACCGGTTTTTGATGTATTGTTGAGAAAACAAATTTAAAATCATTTTCTTGTCAAGTTATACAGAAACTTTGTACGAAAACATGGTATGTATCTTGTATAATTCAAGTATTTCTGTATGTATCATGTATTCTTGTACAAATCACGTATTCTTGTATGTATCATGTTTTCTTATATAAATCAAGTATTCTGTATGTATCTTGTTGTTAATGGGTTGCAAGGCCATTAACATGTGACACGACATAGGAAGTCACCAAACCATAGGCATTTTTCTGTAGTCGATTCACGACTGAGACACAAAAACACTGCTTGGTAAAAGAGTGGCCAACAGTGGGGCTGCCCGGAACCCGTTAGATCTAACCTTTTGTTCTGCGGTCTAAGTATGTACACGATTAATGGTGCTTATGGTACCCTATTCGTGACACGATTTCTCGTATCATTCTTGTATCATTTCTCGTATCATCTCAAGTATCAATTCTCAGTTCTTGTATTCTTTATGTCAAGTATCAATTCTCATGTGTTTGTATACTCTTGTATTTTCTCGTAGTTTAGAAAACTAGGATTCGTGTGTAAACGCTAGTTTGAAAAACTGGTATAAAACATAAGCTTTTCGTAAACCATTTGTGTCAGATAAATCTTGCTTGTAAAATGGTTTATAAATATGTAATTCTTGTATGCTTTGCAAAAAGTGCATGTCTTTCCACCCCGAAAACATTTAGAAAAATGTAAAACCGTAAAAAGGTTGGGGTTATGAACTCACCTGAATATTCCTGTGCAAAGCTACCTAAATACGACTTCGCGATGTCGTTTCCAGGACGTGACTCGCTATCGTGCATTCTACAATATTCCTAACACGGAATATCTAATAAGTTTCGAATAATGTGGTAACTAATCTACGTGTTACCGAGCTCTACCGAATCGTTGATCAAACGATTTGGCGGTAAATAGTTAACTTAATGAAAATGACTAAGTTAATCTGCCGCGAGAAGCCGTTTGGGTATGTGGGAATATTCGTATGGAAGTATTATATAAACTCATATTATATATATTGCGTCTTGTATATTTTTGCCAAAATATATGTATATGCCATTTCGGCGTTCGTAATAAATATAAAATATTATATTTATTTTGCAATAGTATCATCGAGTAGTTCGAAATTTGAAATAAATATAAAACTATATTTATTTTTAAAAACAAATCCACGTTGTACGATGTTTGAAATAAATAGATAAGTTATATCTATTTTATAAAAGAATCGTTGTTTTTGTTTGACGTTTGAAATAAATATATTTATTTTATAAAGATTTGCCGTTTTCGTATGTTGGTAAAGTGTCGTCGAAAATATTATACACTTGTATATAAAGTGTCTTTATATTAAAAACGTGTTTCGTTTTACGGATTTTCTCGAAAAACGGGCAGAGCTTCCTCTGTTTTTGGACGGCCCCGACAACACAGTTGCCGTTATATTTTCAAAAAATTCAACAAGATTCAACAATCTTTTTGCATAATAAATTTATGTAAACGCAATACTAAATAAATCTACGTAAAAGTTAACTAAGAATTCGTAAATTTGTTCGGTTCGAGCTCGTATTTCACGTAATCCATTAAAACTACGATCAAATGTAAATATAAATCTCGATGTTAATTATTTACCAAATTTTTATGTCGAAAATCTGAGTTAACCGAGTCAACCGGGTTGACCGAGTTTACTCGGTGAGTTGACTCGCTTGACCGAGTCATCCGAAACTGAATCTGACCGAAGCCACCTGACCCGAACATCGAACTGATTTGACCCATCTTGACTGTGTTGACCCGAGTTGACTCGGGCATGACCGAGTTGACTTGGTTTCACCGAGTCGGCCGAACCGCATCTGAAGTTGACTGAATCCGACCACCGCTGACCCGAACCCGATCTGTGTCGAGACCCGAAACAGACCATAACTCGGACCAGCTACACCAAATCTGAACCGGACACCAAATCTGAACCGGAGATCACTTCTTAAGCTAACTAAAAACCGAGCATGAGTCTGACCCAACTGAACAAACCTGAAGCACCACCATTACTCCCACCGCCGCGGCTCCGCCACCGTCGGCGTTGGGTCGCCGGCTCGTCTCCACCACCATCATCTGGAAAAACGCGTCGGATAAAGGCAGAGTCCGCCGGTTAAGGGCGCCGACCGCTGGACAATGACACCGACCGCCGGTCAATGACACCGCCCACCGGTTCTCTCGCTCTTCTCAGCCTCTCTCTCTCTCTCTGCCTCTCTCTCTCTTTCCTTCTCTTCTCTCTCTCCGTCTCTTCTGTCTTCAACCGTCGCTCACCACCACCCGACTGTGGTGGTGGTGGTCGGGTGTTGGTGTAAGGGGGGGTTGGGTGTTGTATGTTGCAGGTGACGTGGAGGTGTCTCGCTGGCCGACAATCCATCGTCGGCTCCACCTGTGGCCGCCGATCAGAAGGAACGAGAGGGAGGGGTCTAGGGTTCCACACATGCTGAAGATGAAGGGTGGATGGATGTTGTGTTGTCTGTACACTTAACCGAAAGAGAGGGAGAGAAAGGATATGAACTTTAGGTGTGTGTGTATTCAATTTTTGGTCTGATCAAAAGCAAAAGAGTAGGAGGTATTTATGGTGGAATGTGTGGGTATTGTCCAAAGTGATTTTCTCTAGTTCTATGTGTAAAGATCTATAAGGATCCCATGAAGATTAAGCAAAATCTGTAGAGATCTTATGGTCTCAATTCATGAGACACAAATCTCTTTTATGGATTTAGTAAAGATTTTGTGTAGATCTTGAAGAGATCTAATATACATGTGCAGGTTTAGGCTTGTGGGTGTTGGGCTTGGGCCCAGGGCCCACAAGCCCATCTCGTGTGTAAGTGGCCCGTAATTCCTACGAGACCCATTGTCAAATCCTGAACTCCGTTTAACGTCAAAATTTAAGATACACCAAAAATACGGTCGGTAGTCGTTGTTGTCGCGCCCGTTCGTCGATTACGGTAATAATCGCGAAAAATTGTATCGTTGTCGTCTTTAATCCGTTTTTCGATCCGGTTTCAACTGTAGTCACTAAAATTAATTACGGAGCTAAATATAGCGTAAAAATTTAATATCTGTCGGCGTTGTCAGTATTCTGTTTGGTTTCATTCCGTTGCCGTTTAACGTTTCACCGGTTCCTCTGTAAACCACCATTCGCGCACTGTAAGGACGGATAGACGTTCCCAGGCACTCCAAAGGCCTAATTAAGTTAATTCGCGCTGTAAACACTATTTATTATCTCGTTAATTACTTGTTAATCACGTAATTAAGAGTCATAAATTACCGGTTGTCACACTATTGATTTCCCCGTTACTGAGCAACTTTTTGGCTCAGCCGTATTTTTCTTTTTGTGTTTGTCTTATTTGTTTGACAGGTAATATGGAAAACTTGGGGAAATAAGTGAGGAGTGCCGTGAGGATAAAGATTTATTTTATTTCGGTAATGTGTTGAAAATGTAATTAAGGTCTTTTTGTTTTAAACTTCGGAATTAGTTTTTGAATTTGATATCTGTAATAGTGACACATCAGCCTGTTCCAGGTTGGGGTGTTACAATATCCATCCATAACAAGTGCTAGAACAAAGTCAATAATAAGATAATTGCAACATAAGTAGAAATTTACTGCTATAGGTAAAAGCTTTGAAGCATTAAGTGGAAATCCACACCATCAACCATCCAGGGATGTTTTAATGTTTAGATAATACCTGGAAAAAAAATTATATCAAGAGAAGGAAATGAACTTATTTAACTTGACGAAGCTTTTTCGTATGTTCAATGTCTTCTGCTTCACTATCGCTTCAAGAACCAGGTCTATAAAAACAAGAATATCCAAATAAAATATATATATATATAACATCGCTGATTGAACAAAGAATATAATGTAACCACAATTCTTAATATTAAGTACTAACGTCAATAAAACCGATAACTAATAATGAATAAATCAAGAGCCAAAATAAGACTAATAGAGGCGACATGTAAAAAGTCTCCTCTAAAGGTCTGATCCGTGTTATAACATGTGAGTTGAGATTCTGTCCCTTGATATACAAAACCATCGGACGGTTGGTGTTATGTCTTGACATATTACCCCAAAAGTTCAACAAAACCCTTGGCGGGCTTTGTTTTCCCATTTGACATCTGTTTCCCCCCAATCGCACAACTGACAACCCTGATGCTTCCGCCTCCTGAGACCCCCAAATTCTCCCCTCCATCGAACTTCTTTCGTCAACACAACAGCAGAATTTCATGTTGGAACCACCAACGGACAGGCCGGACAGCGTCTACGCCGACGGCTTATATGACCTCTTTCAATTCGGACATGCTCGTTCTCTTGTGCAGACCAAAAAATCGTAAGCCAGGGTTTCATTACGCGATTTCGTTTGGTGATTTTCAGTTGTTACATTAAACATATGGATCTAGCTTTTGATTGCTTGATGTTGTTGATTTTGATTTGATATTTGTATTGTTTGCTATATGAAATGTATGTTAGGGTTTTTAGAAGTTAGAACCCCTCATAAACTAAATAAGAACCATTTTTATCTGTATAGTACACTGACTTCATGATATAGCTGTGAGGCATTATTTCTGCTAATTTAAACATATGATTGCCTTTGTTTATTATTTTAACCACATGAAGGAGCACTTGAAAGTTTTAAGTCAGTTGGTTGTCAAAATCGATCAAAATAATTGCTGTCCAATTGAAGTGCATGTCGAGTCAATCTTTAATTATTCATGATTCGGTTGCTACTGTATTTGTTCGTATTTAAAATCTGAGGGGAGAGGAAATAGTAAAAGTTTATTCTGTTTTAGTACATTAACTTCATGACATAGTTGTGAAGCATGATTTTTGCTGATATAACTATATGATTGTCATTGTTAATGTTGGTTTGTTTATTATTTTAATCGTGTGAAGGAGTATTAATAAAGTTTTTGTGATGCCTTTTGACGGAGATCAAAAGCAATGGATGTGTGGAAGGATGTGTGTAAATCCAAAGCAAAAGCGGCTATTATGCATGAATAAAGTCAATTTTCTGAATTATTATATTAATGTATGATTCTTCAATAATCTATGGTTGCCCTAACCCATGAAAAAAATAAGAAATTAAATGTTTTTCAAGAAACTGTTAATATGTTTGTAGTGATTCATGTGATTGTTGAAGCATGATATCTCAAACTTCCTTCAATTTATTTTCATGGAATCCAAACAACTATAATGTTTTACTGATGTCTATTTTGTGGCGTAGGCATCACTTGAATTAAAATGGTTGTTGGATAATCTTGACTCGTGGATTTCAAAAACAAATAAGTCATCCGGATAAAAAGGTCAAATAATATTTGCATGTTCAATGTGGCCGTTAGAAGTCTATTTAGCAATTAGCATGTGTTAATTCTTAGCTGGGTCAAATGGATTGGTTGATTAAGCCGATTCCTTAAGAGAATTTAGAGTCATTATTAATTTGAATGAGTCATTGTTTACGTTGCATGTAATTGCCTATACATATAAGGCTTGGTTTGGTTATGGAATAAACAAGCATTTTTCTCCATTTTTTCTCTCTGCAAGTTGGTAGTTTTGGTTATCACTTTTCAAATAAATACAAAGTACCAACAGATCTTGGGTCTGAAACCAACATTGGTTACCATTAGCTGGAATCCATAACTTTGTATAACTTTAAGTTACAATTAACACAAATAAAAACAATGGATCATTACACTGATTTTGACCTGTGATACAGATTACTAGCCCCTACAAGAATGTCTTATTTAGTTCAACACCAAGGACACAATGCACCATAGTGCCTTGACGCATGCCAGGCTCGCAACTTTTGAAATCTAGTCTAATATGGATATGGAAAGTCGGGTTATTGCTCCGGTTAAGTGGCCAGACCGATGTCCTATGATTGTTGTGGTCAAACCAGGTGAAATTCTGAACGTGTTGACCAGAAGTTGGGTGGAGTTTGTACCGGTGCCACTTTGCTTCTAGTATGCGGGTTACTACTGGGTCATCCTCAAAGTAGTGAGATTTGCTTTTACTAGCATTTTCGGACACACGTAAGGAACCATTTTTGTATTCATATATACATAGATTTGCTTCACATGCTTTCGGTTCTCATACACATTTGATGCTTATTGACTTAGGGTGAGCAAAAACCAAACCATAACCGAAATCCGAACTGTCAAAAATTAACCCAAACCAACATGTTCAATTGGTTATGCTTAAGTAAATATGATGAACCGACCATGGTTATGATTGATGTATCTCCGTTAACAGACTTCAAGCGAAACTTAACCGAACCTTGTATTATGTTTATGATTTTCTGGAATAATATATTGTTGTTGGCTGCTGTACACACCATATAATCATGTTGCTGCTACAGAGATATATGATATGTGTTTGCTTGCCAGTTAATCAGGAAGCAATAACTGTTGTGTTAGTTATATGGGGATTTGTCCCAAAAGGATTTCCTGCATTTTGACCATATATGTCATGGGTTCTTCGACATTGATTATGTCAACGTGATAACCAGCTATGCACACCATCTGTTTGATGAAATGCTTCAATGAAACCCACTTCTATGAGAAATGAAGTATGGTTTATATTGCAAAGAACCTGTTTAAAATCTGCAAAATGGCAATTAAGCAACAACGTAAAATAAGGTCTAGCATAACATGTATAACAGTCAAGAACGTCTGTTTATTCAATGTCTTACATATAGTCACATATGCTTTTGTTTGATGTAGGGGTTTGTGGATTATAGCAGCAGCTACTTAGGACTTGTTTCTCGGCCAGGCGGTAAGTTAAGAAAATCTAGGACACTTGTTAATCGTCGGGTATCTTATATACAGCCTCTGTCTGCTTCTATGAACACATATTAGCATCATAATCACTTCATCAAACATCAAAATCAAACGAGTGGGTGCTAATTGAAGCCACTTTAGGGTTTTATACAAAATTTCTAGTGTTAGTTTGTTCTTTTTACCCAGATCAGTAGCAAACATACAGTAACAATCATCAAGTGTTGTCAAATTGTGATTATTTCTACATGCTATATATTCTTGACAAAACTGTAAGGCATGCTAAATCATGGATATAACTCGAGAATTATATATGCGTAAAAACGGGCCTGGTTATCTGCACTGCGGTGTTCAAACTTCAGAAGTATATATATTGTATACATCTAGTGACAATTGAAAACAGAGCTATGATATAGAATTCAAGTGACTTGAGTACGGGTCATTACAATGTCAAGATGGGTTTCATAATGTTTTGATAAGTTGTGTTCATAAACTCTCCAGGTTATGTTTTTAAGCATGTGTCTCAAGAGATTGATACTCGAGGGAATTCTTAGAACAGAAGGAAACATAGAAGAGGAACAGGTTGAAGAGACTTTTGTTTCTGAAGTTTCACTATATCTGTTTGTTTAGAAATTTTGCTTTAGTTCCCTTGCAAGTATAGGAACAATCATTATGTAATGTAGCGACTGATGTAATTAATTTAATGTAGCGTCCAATATATATATATGTTACAACCAAGCTCTTCTACTCACTTAATGACTACTTCACACTTTACAATTTTGATAATGTTGATTAGTTAATTGCACTCCTATTCACTTGATTGCAAAAGGGCTCATATTAACGAAGTTGGTAGATGTGCTGCTGCATGTAGAAGAAGATGCTTAATATGGTAATAGTTTTAGTTTTGATTTTATTGGCTATAATTTGTCTTTAAATTTGATTACCATGTTAATGAACAAATATTGAATTTCGTTGAAATCTAAAACATATTTGGTGTAGTTGAAGTTGATTTTGGCTTGTAATGTATTAGGTTGAATTTATTTTGGATGGTTTTTTAAAGTCTTAAATAATATTTTAAACTACTAAATTTTGTGAGCTACATATTATTTTTGATAATGGATTGTGACCGGTGAAGCAATTAAAAGGAGTTAATAGTATGTGGGCTTGCAAATGTAAGCATCGGTGAATGATAAACTATTTATGTGACTAATAATGACGTGTAATACTATATTGTTAGTCCCTCCTTGATTGACTTATGTAGCTCAACACCATTTGAAAACAGGGCTAATGTGGATATGTATGGCAATTCGGGTTTTTGTTTCATGACCTGTTCGCCTAGACTGGTGACGCATGATTTTGAGGGTTAAATCAGTTGAAATCCAGAAGGTGTTGTCAAAAAAGATTATGCAATTGGCCAGGGGATCGGATTTCACTTGTGAAATTCATAATCACATCTTCAAGTTCATGCTGATATTCATGGTGTCACTTTGTGTTTCCATGGGAAGTTCAAAGTACCCAAAACAATTGGCTATAACGAGGGTGACTCGTTAGAAATTACAATCCGAATTTTAATATATATATTGGTGACACTCTATGGGGAGATCTCAATTGTTTTTTCCCTCCTAAATAAATAGATAGTATTAACTAATTTAAAGTCACTATCCATAAGTTGGTTGAAAACACAAATTTTAGAGATAAGAATAACTTCTGTATATTATTTTTGTTAAACAATTTAAATTTACTAATTTAAAGTCATCATCTATAAGTTTGTTGAAAACACAAATTTTAGAGGATAAAAATTAACCCCTATTAGGTCTAGATTTTTAACTTTCTGTGCAAGTGATTTTAGGCATCCGGAGATGTTTTGAAGTTTAATTTTACTTTTTCCATCAAGTATAGCAGTAAATATATACCAGTAGAGGATGTCTATTTCTTACATTCACATATGCTTAATGTTGGGTTTTGTGGATTTTAACATAGTCTAATCAACACATAAAGACACCGGAGAAGATTTTGTGCATGTATATTGTATTGTAAATTTCATATCTGGATGAAGTGATCAACATCATCAGATTTGCATGTTACTTTCTACAGTGTAAGAGTCCGTTCTTATGCTATGTTGTTGTTTGTGAGATGTTCTTACAAGGACGGTTCAACCTTCTGAATTGGATTTTTTGATGATATAAAATGTGTTTTAGATTTTTGCATGCTAAATATATCGTTTTGTCCTTTTAAGTTTGATAGTTGAGTTGAAACTGATTCTTAGATTTAACTCGATCATCAAGACTAAGAATAATGGCATGCTACGCTTCTGATTAAGACATCTGTCCAGGAAGGTATAATTAATTACCTCTTTAAAGGTCTCATAGAAGTGTATGTGTTTTAAACAGATTATTCATGTCATCAAATCTCACCAAATCAAACCTCTTTAACCTCACATCATCGTTGAATGTGATTTTAAGTCTTATAGTTTTGAATGGCGTCGTCACTTATTAGTGATGTTTATTTTGTGATATATGAAAGTATATATAGGGTTTATCATCACTTGAATGGTTAATCTCTCTAATTTACATATGTAAAATTAAGTATTTTACAAAATATTGAAGCAATACATATCTATGATTATATATATATTAGTCTGAGTAGGTACTCTTGAAATAAAAATTAATGGAAACCCTTAGCCCACTCATCATGATTCCCACTTTTAGACCAAAGGAAGAAAACAACAAAATGTAAGCATCATTAAAATATAAATATTTATGGATTGTGACCCGTGAAGACATTGGTTACGAAGACTAATTTGTCCTACAAATGTAAGCATCAATGAATGATTAACTATTTATGCATTGATTGTGACTTGTAATACTATATTACTTGAGTGTTTGTCCATGACTGACTTGTTTGTTTTGTTAATTTCAACACCAAGGGCATGGTGCACCATAGTTGACCAACTGGGAGCCAAAGTTACAGCTTTTGAGCACAGGGTTAGTGTGCATATAAAAATTCGGGTTTGTGTTCCACACATCACCCGGACAGATATCAAACGATTGTTAAGAGAATCCATTTGAGATCTGGAATGTGTTGACCAAAAGCTAAAGCAATGGAGGAGTATTGCACTAGCAGTGGTTTCATGGATGAATTTTACGTGACATGTGCCAGGCTAACTTTAAGAATTATGTTTAATGGAATAAACAAAACTAAAAAAATTTAAATAAAACGTATACTTTTTGACACATTTCATCCGTCACAATTAAGCAGTGCAATTGCTTCAGCAAAAGCTGAAAAATCTGATGATGTTTCAGAAATTTCAAGATTTTGACTGTTTGAAGATTGTGGATCAATGGTAGGTGTTCTTTGTGAGTTTGAGATTAAAGCTAAGGATCCCCCTCTTTGAATAGATTCTTCAAATATTTCTTCTTCTCTGGGGACCAGAATGCTATATTGGTCATGAAGACTCATATTACCTAGTTCTAAGGTGGAGGACAAAGTCATGGTTAAACTTCTCCATTCTCTAGGTAAGGCATCCAGAAATTTTATATTTCTTTCATCATTTGATTTTGTTATCCCAAATTTCTTTAGCTCATTCAAAAGTTTTGTGAATCTTTGATATGTTTCATTTAGTTTTTCATTTGGTAAACTTTTGAATCTCCCATATGAGGAAACATTGTTTGTTCTTTTGTTTCTTTTCATCCTTTCTCCTCCTTCACAAAGATTTTCCAACTGATCCCATGTTTCCTTATCCGATGCACATGCATCAACTTGTGAAAATATGTCATTAGGGATAACCATTACTAAAAGTGACTTTGCCCTTTCATCTGCAGCCACCAGATCCTTGTCTTTTGGGCTCCAAAGTGTTTCACTTTTTGGAGCCCGGGAGGCAGGGATTCCTGGTGATTGATCAGTTGCTGGAATAGCTGGTATTACAGTCATTGGTACATGTGGATCCATTTCAATGGATTGAAACAGAGCTCGGTCATGTCCATTAAGGAAATTGACCATCCTAATTTTCCATTGAGGGTATTCCTCTCTGACTAGAGTCGAAGGTTTAGACGTTCAACCAAACCATATAATCATGTTGCTGCTACAGAGATATACGATATGTGTTTGCTTGCCAGTTAATCAGGAAGCAATAATTGTTGTGTTAGAGGCTTCGCTAGTATATGGGGATTTGTCCCAAAAGGATTTCCTGCATTTTGAGCATAAATGTCATGGTTTATATTGTTTTGAACCTGTTTAAAATCTACAAAATGCCAATTAAGCAACAATGTAAAATAAGGTTTAGCATAACCTGTATACCAGTCAAGAATGTTTGTTTATTCAATGTCTTACAGTCACATATGCTTTTGTTTGATGTAGGGGTTTGTGGATTATAGCAGCAGCTACTTAGGACTTGCTTCTCGGCAAGGCGGTAAGTAAAGAAAATATAGGACACTTGTAAATCATCGGGTATCTTATATACAACCTCTTTCTTCTTCTTCTATAAACGCATATTAGCATCATAATCACTTCATCAAACATCAGAATGATAGGAATCAAACGAATGGATGTTAATTGAATCCACTTTAGGGTTTCAAATACAAAATTTATAGTGTTAGTTTGTTCTGTTTACCCAGATTAGTAGCAAACATACAGTAACAATCATCAGGTGTTGTCAAATTGTAATTATTTGTACATGCTATATATTCTTGACAAAACTGTAACGCATGCTAAATGATGGATATAACTCGTGAATTATATATGCGTAAAAACGGGCCCGGTTATATGCACTGCGTGGTTAAAACTTCAGAAGTATATATAGAATTTAAGTGACTTGAGTACGGGTCATTACAATGTCAAGATGTGTTAGGATCGGAGGCTCTCATGATAGTGTTTGTTTGTGTAAATTGTATAATCAATAGAGATTAACAGAGTTTAAGTGCAGCGGAAATGAATAACAAACTTTGTAAACACAATCAATGAGAAAATAGTTTTGAGAAAGCATATGCAATTCATTTAGTCAAAAGATTTACAATAAGAATCAAATGATTACAGATATGCTTACATACTAAGCTCCCCCTCAGCCAGATGCCCCAAGGTTGGTTTGCACAAGATGAAAGGATTGAATTGAGGAGAAGAACTCTCTCTCAAAACGAATCAAATGTAACAGTACAGAGTACTGCTCCATTTATAGACAAACCAAACCGCTGAGGCATCTCAGCTGACGTCACCATGAAAGTGACGTTTAACAACCTAACAACCTGTATCTACTGACTTCATACAATCACTGCTAAACCTAACAACTGACTATACATGAATCAGATGATATACTAAACTACTGTACTTCCTATTCATCAGTGCTTTCCTCAAGGTTGATCAGTCCTTGATTGGGCAGTGCTTTGTCATCAGCAGTTTATACCAGCAGTGCTTAGTATCCAGCAGTCTTCTAGGCTTCATCAGTAGTTAGGCAAAACGGCAGCAGTTGTAGGCGAAC